>JAHWXV011059036.1:0-10483 GCA_024586415.1 Phrixothrix hirtus | reverse complement strand
ACCTGATGATGTAGAATTTAATCTACGAAACCGGTCGTAATTAAAAAGAAATTTATTTGAGAAATTTGGACTTTTTTATTTATAACCTATATTAAATAAATATATGTTCCACAGTGGTTCATTACTGAGTTATACTACTGAATATAAAATATTAATTCATTGG
This sequence comes from Phrixothrix hirtus, assembly GCA_024586415.1. Classification (NCBI taxonomy): domain Eukaryota; kingdom Metazoa; phylum Arthropoda; class Insecta; order Coleoptera; family Phengodidae; genus Phrixothrix; species Phrixothrix hirtus. Next base: position 10,320 of record JAHWXV011059036.1, on the reverse strand, counting down.
TTAACCATATTTAAAGTTTTTAGATCATAATCAAGTAATCTGTGTTGTGTCAGTGATTACAGTTGATTAAGTCATTAATAGGATGCATGTGATTGATGCATGATGGTGCACCGGCCCACTTCAGTGTCATGACATGTGAAGTTTTAAACACAATATATCCATAGCCACAGAGCTTAACTGTGCATTGCTGCCCGTGGTCATTTTAAACATTTATTACGATTTTAATTTAATTGCTTCATAATTGGAAAACTCAAGTTGTTGTAACTCAATAATGAACCAATGTATAATATATGATTATATAAACTTTTTTCTTTATTTTTAGTCATAGAAGCTGTCTGTATATATCCAGTTCACCATTGTGCTATACCTTAATTTCTTTTATAAAGCAATTAACATAGCTAAAATTTAAGAACTGTAGTGTAACAACTACTTTATAATTATTTTAAAAATATTATGTCTTCCTATAAATATCTATATTAAATTACAGCAGTAGATTTATTTAATATTTAGATCAAAATCTTTGAGTTTTTTCTTCTTCTGGAAATAATGTAAACATTCATGAAGCTTGGCCATCTAGTCCTTTTCCAATGTGGGAATGATTTGGTATTCTAAATTGATTATAACAGTAGAAAGTCACTCTGTTATCCGCCACAAACCTTAACTTAAATCAGCATAAACAGAAAAACATATTTCACTTACAACTTCACAATCTAGACAAAAGGCTATTTATTACACTCCTTTATAGTAAAATATAACTTTTAAATACTTATTTAATAAATTTTGTTATATTAAGGTTTTAAAAATGAAGTTAAATATTTCAAGAGTTAAACAAACTCGATATGCAGTAACTGATCAAATAAGCAGTTGCAAGAACACTGACCAATCTGAAGAGGAGTATGATCACAGTCTAAAGCTATCAGTCATTTCACTCCTTGATTTTCATGTTACAAACTTTGCTAGAATCTCGGCATAATGCGCAGTAGAGTGAAAACAGTCAAAGCTGTCTTTTGATCCAATGAATCGATTCCTTTAGTTGCACTGTAAAATTAAATTATATCTTATTTTTCATCCAGAATTGCAGCTGTATAATGCATTGAACAAATTAAACATGTGTGCCATATGTGCAATTTTTTGTTGTATAGTTACTTCAATAGCTTAATGCTTTCACGCTTCCTACAGTAATTTAAATATTTTAAATTTGTGATTTTTTAAACGATATTATTGTTTAGAGTTAAATAAAATTAATACGAAAACAATATTGTTGAACTATATTTTTTATTCCAGATTCCAAAATTAATATACAGATATTTAGTAATATCTACTCATCACCATGTTTAATTAAGTAATACAGTAATAGTTCATATTCATACACTTAATACTGTAATTTTACTATTAGTATTTATTTTTACTTTCTCCTACCTATATGAAATATAGTATAGAGAAATTATTGTTTTCGTCCAAAATTTTCGAGTCGAAATTTTAGTGGAAATACACGTTTTGGGTCCCCCTGAGTCTGAAAAACATGTTTTTAAAAATTGGTCTGTTTGTGTGTGTGTGTGTGTGAATAAAATATCTCGAAAATGAAAGGTCGTAGATACACGAAATTTTATATTTGAGTTTGTATCCATCCTCGCACGCGACTGCAATAATTTTACTAAAATCGAATAACCGTAAGTGCCACTTTACTCTTGTCATTTTTTGGTTTTTCGCGATTTTCTCGAAATCGGCTATACCGATTTTTTTAAAATTTAATGCATATCTTAGTTATTTAGTGCCCTTTCATATAATTAAAAAAATTTCTCACTGGAAGTAGTCTTACCATTAACTATGACTAAAATAACTATGAAACTGATAGTCCTAAGTAAATAAAAATTTCTATATGAGATGCTAACTACCTTTGTATGCTAAATCAAGAATTTTGTTAGAATCGAATAACTGTAAGTATAATTTTATTTGTTATTTTTATATATTTTCTGAATTTTCGGTTTTTCGCGATTTTCTCAAAATCGGCTCTAACGATTTTTTAAAAACTTATTTCATTTCTTACTCATTTAATGATCATTTATATACTTTAGGCTGTTTCTTAGAAACTATTCTGTAAATTGAGTAACCGGAAGTACCTACTCAAACTCAAAATAAGATAACTATGAAACTAAGGGTTCCAGCTGAATGAAAATTTATACTTGTGGCCATAACTACATTGGTATGTCAAATGAAGAATTAGGTTAAAATCGAATAACCGGAAGTTACATTTTATTTTTGTCATTTTTATGTTTTCCGAATTTTCGTTTTTCGCGATTTTCTTGAAATCGGCTTTCACGATTTTTTTAAACCTTAGTAAATTTCTTGGTTACTTCATTCCATTTTAGATGAATCAAGCTGTATTTCTAATAAATTTTCGAAAGTAGTTGAGTAACCGGAAGTACTTTGTGTATTTTTTGCGAACAACATATCTCAAAAACTAAATATGATATATGAATGAAATTGTATATTTAAGTTTTCTATCTTTTGCACATCAGACGTCACGAATTTAGGTAAAATTGAATGACCGGAAGTGCCACTTTATTCTTACGATTTTTAAGTTTTTTTGCAATTTTCTTGAAAACAGCTATAACTTTTATTTTTAAATGTGCTACAGTTATTATGCATTCAATGTCCCTTTACGTGAACTGAACAGTTTTTCTGAAAAAATGCGTTGAACCAATTTATCAGAGAAAATTTCCGGAGTTAAGCAGCTTTTCGCCTGTCCAGTATCTTGGATGGGTGACCGTTACAATTACTGTTTCCAAAATAAATATAGGCAATAATCTAATCATTTGTGGACACCATTGGCATATCTAGGTGCGTAAGAGAAAGTCGTGTGTTGTTTCACACCAGATTTTTATTTATTAAAAATGCTTAGAATACATACATTCAGAAAATTAATTATTAGTCCTTTGAAATGATGTACTTCTTATAATTACCATTTAAATTCGCACCCTTTTCAAATGCATCGCATCACACAAATGGTCTCTCAGCAGAATGCACTGTTAGACCGTCAAAATTAACATGTAAGAATTACTCAGTTCTCACATTATAAAATTGAAATAAGCCATCATCTATTTCAAATTTCTAAAATGTTACTTTAAGTAGAAATTACCTAACAGTATTTTTAAGTTAAAAACGAGGTTCACAGATTATAAAATAAATATTTAACAAAGTTTAAATTGTGCTCTGTTAATAAAAAATGCAGGTTTGGATATATAATCCATAGTGTAAAATAAAGTAAAAATCGAAGGGACAAATTCTAATTGTATATTCAATACGGAAAGGTCTTGCAGCAGTAAAACCCAAAATTATGGTGTCATATACTTTACTAACTTAAGCTGTAAAATGCAGGGAAGGTTGCGAAACAGACACATATATCTAATGGAACTTCAACGGTTTTCTGACATGGCATGCAATCAGCAGTTTGAAATTTTAGATCCTCTGATTGATCAATGCAACAGCAGAAAGGGAATTTAAAAAAGTTATAAAAGCAGAGCGTTATAAGAAAAATCATCTTACTTCATCCGACACTGGTGATGCAATAAATAATCAGAGTTACCACTTCGTAAGTAGATCAATTTTATGGTAAATATGTGAATTCTGGAAAATACACTGCACTCAAACTTATCCAAGCATTTGAAAACTATAATACCTCTGATTGATAACCGGCAGCAAAAATAAAGATTTTATAAAACAGGAGTTCATAAAAATCGCGGATCCCATAAAAAGTAAAGTTTGAAGAATTCCAATCCAGTTCATTATTTGGCATAGAAATAAAAACATCTAAATCTGTTTAAAAGGAAATAAACAGAAAGAAGATATATTATTGACCAATCAAAGATAATATCACAAATCGAATTAACTATGTAAGTGAAAGTTTGAAGTTTTAAAAACTAATACATTTTTTCAACACGAAGTTTTTAACATATTTTACAACATTTAATTTAACATAAAAATTATTGTAAATTTAGAATCTAACAACCTTTCTACCTGTTGTTCTGATCCTTTAGCTAAAGAGTGATTTAAAACGACTGTTATATTTTGCCATCACTCAAGACCTTAAAGGATCGGTAAATCAGGTTATTGTATTTGTTTACATAACTGTCTCTGTAGTAAATTTATTTCTATTTGTAGATGTAAAAGATATTTAATTGCATTTTTTTTATATATTTGTTTTAAATTTGAAATTTAAAAAATGTATTGAACTCATTGTACTTTGTTACTTACCTGCTATACAATCATGTCATAAATAAAATTTTTGGCGTGACCTACAATTTTATAAATAAATATTGAAAAGAAGTATAAACAGTTTATCTTCTGGTAAGACTTAGCAGTACAGTAAATTTATGTCCGAACATAAGGGGTTTATCTCTCAGGCTTATTATCAATAATAAAGTCTGAAAACAGTTTGATTACCTACAATTCTAAAACCTAATAATTGCGTAATTTTAAAATGCAATTCAGTAATTTATTTAATTGCTCATACTGCTAAATCAGGTAACCAACAGCACACTAGATGTCAATGTGAGAAATAGACAAAATGCCGATTTGGAAGTGCAAAGACTGATTGCTTTAGACCATAGTATGACTACAAATGGATGATGTAGTATCCTGGGTGTAATATTTGATGATGCAATATCATGTATTTTTGAGTGATGAAGGTCCAATAAAAATATGCATAGGTTGTAGGAGCATAATAACATGATGTAAGGAGATAGTATAAGCATATTTTGAACTTTTTATGAAATTTTAAAATTGTCATTTTTAAAAAATTCAAATTAAAAACTTTCATCACTTCGCTATCATTTACTTATAATAACTTGGATAGGAGATACACAAAGCTATGTATAACAGCCAGGCCATTATTAGCAGGAGTTATGCTCATATGTCATAATTCCCTCATATAAGTAAATAATAACAAAGTAACAAATAAAATCGTATATGCACCACTGGAGTTATTAGATGATAACACCCATTGAGCGACATCCATCCCTCAGGTCGAAGACCCTCTAGATGGATTCTGATGCTCTTCCAGCATTATCGTCTATATAACTCCCTTGGTGTATAAATAGCTATTAATTACTTATAAAAAATAAAAATTTTATAAACAAAGTCATATATGCTATATTAAAGATCTTGTAAATATCTTTACAATGACACCAATTTCACATTTGTGTCTTAATTGGTTTTCCCTCTACATGAATTTAAAGTTTTTGATTTGACAGAATCTTTTATTAAAATTTAAATAAATAGTAACTATTCATATGTTAATAAATCCAATAAATGTACCAAAAATCATTGCAATTTGAGTTGGAAGTCAGAATCATCGAGTCGGCAGATGATTTTCAAAAATGTTATTGTTTCATTACAACAAAATTCAAAATGTATTAGATGATAAGTTTCAAATCTGGAAACAAAATAAACAATAAAGATTCACCCATGGAGAAACGTTTCAAAACATAGTAAATCATGTCCAATTGGATGAAGTTACTCAAAGTGAGAATCCACTTGTTCAACTAGCAATTTTTTAATTGGAATCATTTTTGAAAAAAAAATGGCGTATGCTTATAAATAATTAATAAAATTTAATAGTAAAATTTAGTTGATACGCTAATTTTTGCAATGCTTAAAATCAGTCCTAATATATGCCACCATTGATTTTATATAAACAGATTGCTCATGCCTATAATAAAAATTAGAAACCATGAAGTGCCGGTGAACACTGGCGGGCACCACTGCTGCCTATTAACTTGCCGGTGAACATTAGGTAGCTCTGCATTCATTCTAAGTATATTATTACTCGTGTTAGTAATAGTAATAGTAATATGTTAGTAATATGCTGAAAATACATATGCATATTTAGTAAGTTCACCCGAAAGAATTATTTTCATTATGAAATAATGAATTTGTTCATAATTTATTTTACTTTTACAAATTATGCCATAAAAGTAATAATCCTTTTTACATTAAAATAATCACTGTTTTAATTTGTTCAGAAATGACTTCGAAGATATAATAATTATAATACAAAGCACTCATTTTACACACTCCGACGATTATAGAGTAGGTACTTGTGTATATAAAATTAATAAGATAAAGTAAACTATTTACATTTACATTACTCAATTATAGTAGCATTCAAAAGCTAATTAAATGTTCTCAGTGTGATTATGGTAGTGGTCAAAAGAAATATTTGAAAATACATATCGTTGGCTTAATTGTAAAATCTTGTAAGTTTCAAATAGCAAAGTTTATAGGAGAGGCTAAAATTATTTTATTTCATTAGTTCTTATGGAATCATTTGTTTTACTTTGTTGGCCTAAATCATACTGCAAAGAAACCTTTTAAATGTTCTCAATGTGATTATAGTAACGGTTGGAAATACATTATAAATTCAAGTATAACAATTTATAAATAGCAAAGGAATGGATTAACAAATTATTAATGTCTTTTATTTCATCAATTGTTCCTGAAAATTCAGTAAAAATCCAATTACACAAAACATGGAACTTAAAATTGGTAATTGTACCGTTAAAACAACACAAAGTTTAAAACTTCACCATTTATTTGGTTTAGTGCTAAGTTCTCCAAGCCAACAGATATAAATCCCTGAGTTATAGCCCGAGGGAGTAGAGGATTCCATCCTTTATATGTTTTTTCTTCCTTTGGCAGGAGAATGCTATTCAATCATATCTGTCGTTTGCTCACGGATGTATTTAAACAAGGTTGTCTAAAATCAGTGGTTGTGTCAGAAACAATCGATACTGTGTGCAAACTAATAATGCAAAATCGTCATGTGACATATTGTGAGATTGAGGCATCCTTGGACATTAGTATGACAAGCATACACAAGATTTTACATGAACAAAGAACAGGAGAAAAGATTTGTTTGCAGTGAATTCTGCATAATTAATTTTTTGACAATTTATTTAATGAAAATAATTCATTTCAAAAAATAAGTAAAATTGTTAATGTCTTTTACAACAGTTGCTTATATGTATGTACATATTCTTGATTCAATTTTGAAACAAATGGTTAGTGTAATTATTAGAAGTTGTTACATGTGTGGTGAATTAGTAATTTAATATTCCCGTGTTACCCCTACTTAGAAGTGAAAAGGACTTGCAGGGAGTGGCAGTTGAGGTATGGCAGTCAACGACATACAAACTATAACATTTGTATTGTATATAGTTAATAGTTATATTAATTCTATATTGTTTATATTCATTAATAACAACTAACACATGGCGCTGCGATCATTAAGAATTTAGAAATAAATACAAGAAATTAAAATTGCATAATTTTGGTAAAGTGAAAGCATGGGTATTCGTAGGAAGGACGCGATCGTAAAAATTACAATGTCTATGGCAAATTGCATCGAACCTACAAGGAAATCTAGCTGAAAATTGGAAAATTTTTAGGGACAGATTTAAGATTAAACTTGCAGTAACCGAATATGAAAAAACAAATTAACAGGTTAAGACGGCCATGTTATTGCATTACATTGGCCAACCCGCATATAAAATTTATGACATTTAAATTTGTAGAAGGTGAGAAGGATAAATTAGACATAATAATTGCTAAATTCGACAACCAGTTTCTTTCAAAACAAAATAAGTCTTTTGAAAGGTACAAATTTTTTATGTTATGGAAAACTTCACAGGAAACAATAGAACAATTTGTTACCAAACTAAAAGACCAAGCTGACAAATGCGAATTTGGAGGATTAAATGATGAACTGATCAAGTCTATGATCATCTGTGGATTAAACTGACCCGAAACAAGAGAAAAGTTGCTGTAGGATGATGCAATCGATTTGGATCAGGCAATACAAATTTGCATAGCGATGGAATCATCAAAATAGATAAATAAAACCATTGCAAATCAAGCACCTCTAAGAGACGATTTTTAATAAGCAGAAAAGGGAACTTTAACCAAAACGTGACTGGGGTTGACATAGGACAGCACCAAAGCAATATTTCAACAAATCTGCACAGAAGAGTATTTAAAACTGTACCAATTGCGGGGGAAATCATAAAATGAACGCATGCCCAGCATACAGTCAAATATGCAATAACTGCAAGAAGCCAAACCACTACGCCAAGGTATGCAGGTCATTAGCCAAGAAGGGATCAGCAGGCAGTTTAAAGCGAAGGGTAGGAAACAATGTATACAGTGCAAGTAAAGAAAACACATATGTAGAATTAGAACAATTATTTGCAGGGAAAGTTAATTCAAATTTTAGTGATAAAGAGTGGCATAGTAATATGATAATTTAAGGAATTCCATTTCATTTTAAACTAGATACAGGCAGCATGTGTAATTTAATACCATATAGATACTTTAAGAAACTAAATGTACCTACAAAATTCATTAAATTTTGTGATTCTGAAATTAGGATGTATACAGGTGATTTAATAAAGGTAGTGAGTCAATATGAGCAATATGAGCAAAAATGCACAGTAAATGGGTAAGAAAATGTTCTAAAATTTTTTGTAATTGATGCTCCAACTGAAGCAATACTATGTTTACCAAGCTGTCAACAGCTTAATCTTATAAATAACGTAGATAGTTTAACTTTGAGCAAATAGTTAAAAACGATTTTTCAGATTTATTTACAGGAATTGGATGCTTAGAAATGCCCTACCGCATCCAATTAAAATCTAATGTAAAACCGGTGCTACATCCAATAAGGAAAGTACCACTTCCCCTTTTGAATGATTTAAAAAAAAGTCTACGGAAATTAGAACAAGAAGGAATAATCTTAAAAATTACAGAGTGGGTAAATGCAATAGTTATTGTATGAAAACCTAACGGAGAATTGAGGATATGCATTGACCCTAAAGATTTAAATGAAGCAATAATGAGACAACATTACCAAATACCTACAATAGAACAGGTAATTAGTAAATTAGTTGGTAGTAAATACTTTAGCACATTAGATGCATCAGCAGGGTTTTATCAAATTCCATTAAATACGGAAAGTGCTAAACTATGCACTTTTGGTACACCTTTCGGTAGGTTTCAATTTCATCATCTTCTTTACAGTATTAAATCAGCACCGGAAGTATTTCATGAAAGATTTAGCAATATTTTTAATTTCGAGGGTGTTGGTGTGTATATAGATGATATCATAGTTTACAGAAATACAAAAGAACAGCATGACAGCAGTTACATCAAGTTCTCAAAACAGCTAGGGAAAAAGGGGTAAAATTTAATTTAAAAAAGTATCATTTTGTACAAAATAAAATCAAATGTATGGGTCACATAATAAGTGATCAAGGGGTATCCGTAGATAAAGACAAAGTAAAAGCTATTGTAAAATTTCTCAGACCAACCTCAAAATCAGAAGTACAACGCATATTAGGTACTTTAAATTATGTTTCAAAATTTATATCGGGATTAACAACAAACAGAGCCTCTCAGGCAGTTTGTTAGGAAAAACAACGAGTTTAAATGAGACTCTGTACAGGATGTAGCATTTGAAACTATAAAAAGAAAATTAATTCGAAGTCCAGTACTTCAACACTCAGACATTCATAAAGATACCACAATTTCAGTTGATAGTTCAGTCAGGCTTGGGGGCAGTACTACTGTAAAATAACTTACCTTGTGCTTATGCCTCTAAATCTTTAACAGAAACGCAAAAACGGTATGCAGAAATTGAAAAAGAAACGCTAGCAATTTGTTTTGGATTAGAGCATTTCATCAATTTATATATGGGAAAAAGTAACGGCAGAAACAGATCATCAGCCTTTAATTGCTATTTTAAAAAAACCACTTAATAGAGTTCCAGCTAGGCTTTAGAGAATGATGTTCTAAATTCAAAAATATGAGATCGACCTGATACATAAACCAGGTAAACAGTTAATTGTGGCAGATGCACTGTCACATGCTTACATTGAAGATGCAAATGATTTAGCATTTGCAGATGAAATAAAAGGTCAAGTTTGCTTAATAAAGAGTGAAATAAATTAAACAGATAGGAAACTCGATGAAATAAGGAAGGAATCAGATAAAGATCCAGAACCTTTGCTATTGATGAAATCTATCATGAGAGATTATATATAAACATTTAAGTATAGTTGTGCTAAAAAGCATGCATAAAGAAATGCTGCAATGAATTCATTAGTCACTTAGGAATTACAAAATGTTTAAATTTAGTAAAGAAATCTCTATTTTGGCTATCAATAAAAAATCAAATTAAACAATTAGTCACAGAGTGCACAATTTGTAATAAATACAGTAATTCACAAAATTCCCAACCTATGATATCACATAAAATACCAACAA
>JAHWXV011058888.1:0-13692 GCA_024586415.1 Phrixothrix hirtus | reverse complement strand
TTTGTCTTCAATGGTATTTTCATTAAGTTTTCTGTAATCTATTACAATTCGCCATTTCTTTTTTCCGGATGCATCTAATTTCTTGGGGACAGTCCAAATGAGGAAATTGTAAGGAGATTCAGAAGGTTCGATGATTTTGTCAGTTAAAATTTGATTAATTTGACGTTTCACTTGTTTACGGTGAACGTGAGGATACCTATAGGTTTTAGTGTAAATTGGAATATCATTTTTTGTTCTGATTTGGTGTATTGTTAAATGTGTGCAAGTCAAGGGAATGTCGGGGGTGATGGAAAATTTCTTTAAATTCGTAGGATAAATTCGTTAGTAAAGTTTTTTCTTCTGCGTTTAAATGATCCGTTCGTAAGTTCTGCTTTAAATTTTGCGGCAATACATTTTTTCTCTGGTGTACGAATTTTGATTTGAAATGTTATGATTGTTAATTTGAACGTTATCGTTGCTTTCGGAATTGGGAAAGTCTTCTAAGAAAAGCGGATTTTTTATAACTAATGTCTGAATTTGATCTCAAAGGTTTACTATTGTTGTACTCAACCAATTATTTTGAAGTTTTACAATTGCTGAAGGCATAATTAAAAATTTAGAAAATTGAATTCCGGGGGCTATTTTCGTGCCATTACTTGCTACTGCCGGTAATCTGACTAATTTTTCTGATCTAGGGGGAATATGCAAGGTTTTAACAGGATCTAGAGATGCTTTAGAAAAATCACATTAATTTCTTTTTTAAATTTCTTGTTTATAAAAAATGGCACTGCAGTTATTTCAGTTTGGATATGATTCCATCGATAATCTATGTTTGCGGACAGCCTGTGTAAAAAATCTGATCCTATTAATCCGGCGTATTCTGCATGGAAATGTGGTTTCCATCTTCGTAAAGTAATTTAAATAAGAGTATATTAGCTGTATAGTGATATGTAGTACGACCGCGAGAGGTTGAAATTTCGAAAGTATGTTGAAAAATTGAATTGGGGAAGAATTTTTGAACGAATTTCGATGAAAATATTGTTTTAGAACTGCTCGTGTCAATTAATACCTTTTGATTTGTTCCAGGAATTAAAATATAGGGAAGATTTGATGTTGCATTTATATTAAAAAATTCAATTTGACTTTGTTGTTTACCGAGGCTCTTATTTTAAAAAAATTACGTTGTATATTTTCAACTTGTATTTCTGCCGGTTCGTAATCGCTGTAATTTAAATCGGTTTGTTCGAATTCCTTTCGATAAGCGTTAAACTGCTGGTTAGCGTCTTCTAGCGGTGTGAAATTAGCACATTCATTATAATTTGTTTCATAGTTTTGCGTGATAACCCCATTATAATTAAAATCTGGATATTCAAACGGCATATTTTATAGGAAATTTTGTTGTAAATTGTCATAATTATTATCTCGAAAATCTGCATGACTTAATTCTTGAAAGTTGTGTTTAATGAAATTGTCTTTTAAATCTGGTCTTTTTGTAAAATGAGGTCGCTGTTAGGAAGCGCTACGTTTGTTAATTTGACTAACCTGCATTGGTTCTGAAAAATTTTCAGGTCTAAAATTAGGTTTGGGTGTCCGGACGTTAGTGGTTGCTTTGTGGTACGGGGAATTATAATTTTGTTTAAATTGATTACTTTGTGGGGCATTAAAATTTGTCCTATAAGAATTTCGGAAAGTGGGTATTTAGTTGACAGGATTTTGGAATTGATTAAAATTTGGTTGTCGGAATGCATTAAAATTATGAGGAATCGGTCTTGAAAAAATGGGTTTATTATTTCGTATAGTGTTTACAGATACTTTCGATTGTGTTTGATTATTATGTATATTTTGAAAATATCGGATACTAAGTTCGTCTTTAATGAAATTTAATGCAATTTCTAGTGTTGTGGGAGAACGTGAACAAATGAAAGACCCGAGAGGTTCATTTAAGCTTGATATAAAAGTTTTTAAAGCTAAATTTTTAGATTCAAATATTTTATATTCTTTAATTTCGGCAGATTCCTTTCCTAAAGCAATTTTTGAGTTAAGAGTAGCAAGTAATGTTCTAACTCTGTTATAACAATTTAGGGGTGATTCTTTTTGTTGTTGCCTTAAACGGGTTAAATCTATTTTAATATTTAATTCGAATCTTTGGTCACCAAAATTACTAATTAATGGTTGTTTTAATTCATGCCAAGAATTAAACGTCTCACCTGTGATGACTTCTAATGCGGACCCTTTAGACGATGTCTCGCTGCTGAAAGTAGCAATCTATTTATGTAGGCGTTGGGGTTTTGGGGTTGAAAAATTGAGTGAAGAGGTCTTCTACTGCACGGATATATACCCTAATTCATTTTCTTTACCGAGATAAATTGGAATTTCGTTAAGTAAACTAGCGTGAAATCCTAATGGAAAACCGTTTTGAGAAAGAGGTTGATTTTGACTAGTGGGATTATTTGAAGTGGCCCTAATGTTTAAAACAAGCTGGGCTGATTTTAAAATTGATTTGAGGCTGTCAACAGATTTTTCTCTAATTAGATGTAAAAATATTTAAATGATGAATTTTCTGCTTTTTACAAAAAATGTTATTTTACAGATATAAATGTATAATTATTTACGAGTAAAATTAAAATAATTTGTTTAAAACAAATCTTTAAGTTATTATCGTGCAAAAGGAAAATTTTATGTTAATGTAAATTAATGTAATTAATGTAAATTAATGGATTCATAAATCGTCTGTAAGTCAATTTTGCTGGAATATTAAGCGAAACTAGTTTTCGCGCTGAATCTCACGCTTACTACAGACAATATGGTCTTAAAAGTAATTGCTAATACTACGTTAGTAAATTTAAAACTATATTTTATTTATTGATTATTAAATGTCTTAGTCTTCTTAAATTCAATATGTAAAATAATCTTTCATTTTAACTAATAATAAAATAGAATTCTTACTTGTTCATTATGAAAGTTTCTTAAACCTACCTGGTTGTGGAACCTGGTGTTTTAATAACTAAATGGCCGCAATCGCCTGGATGGATCAACAGCTGCACCTCGCTTTGACGGACTACGTTCGTGTTTTGGTGGCTGGATGAGCTGCGACGGGTTACAAAATTTTTGGAACTTGCGAATTAAGATTTGAGAATCAAGGACTAGTGTGCCTGTAGCCCTTTTGCGGATCCTACCGATTGCGCCAATTAACTTTTCATATCGGAGAAAATAGTTTTTAAAAACTAAAAATACCGTAAGTCACAAGTTTGTTAGTATCTGTAAAACAATTGCATTCAACATCACAACATGTACTTAAAGTTAAATTGTGTTGCAAGAGAATTTATAATCTAAACTTGCACATTAACAGGCATTTCTTATCATTGAAATGTAATCGTGTTAGGATACATAACTTTCGTAAATTTTCGCATAAAAATCTATCAGGGATACAGAGTGGTAATATTCCTTACAATAAAACGTTCTTAAAAACATAAATGTGACTGTTTTTGTTGACACAGTACCATGTTACATTTACTATTACAGTACTTTTTGGTGTCAAGGTCGCCAGCTGTTTTAATAAAAACTAGACGAACGTATTTCTTTAAATCGCCTAAGTTTGTATGTACATGATAAAAGACTATTGCTTATTAATTATATTTATTTACGCATTAATTATTATAAACTTGTTTGATAAATATCTTAAATTGGCGTACGTTTTATTTACATTAATTTGTATGAACGTAGATTTTACTTAATGTAAATTACGCAAAATTTTAACAAAATTCATTTATTGTTTAGATTTTTAACTGTTTTCACAAAATTTCAATTATACACAAAGCAAGCCAGTGCAAATAAATTCATGAACAGAAATATTGCATATTTTTAATGATATTAATAAATATCGCAAAATGTGAATTTTTCTGCTAGGAATATCACTTTTAGGTAATGTTATTGTTTTTAGGAGGCTGTGAGGAACATTTGATTTGTTTATATTTTGATATTTGTCATAATTGTACTGTTTTCTGAAAGTTGTGGAAATAGTGCATATCCCTGATAAACAATATAAACGATATTTTTTGGTTTTGCTCTATTTTTTCGTAAGTATAATTAAAGAACTTCTGTAAAACAATGCCGCGCAATAAGCATAGTGGCGAATTGGATGCAGTAAAAGTGGTAATTTTATGGCAAGAAGGTTACACACAGAAAAATATTGCTAGAATTGTTCGATCGACGGTTTCTCGGATTATCAAACAGTATCAAGAAACTTTGAATTATAAAAGGACAGGACAAGGTCGAAGAAGATGCACCAATGCTACAGATGATCGCTTTGTTCAACTTCAGTCCTTAAGAAATCGTGAGTTTTCATCATCTCGATTAGGAATTGAACTGCGAAACCTAAGAAGGGTTAATGTTAATTCTAAGACGATAAGGCGAAGGTTAAAAGAAGTTAGTCTGAATGCCAGAGTACCTACTGCAGTGCTCCGTCTCCTCCAACCACACAAAAGGCAAAGATTAGAATTTTCTAGGGTCCATGTTGATTGGTCTATGGAGGAATGGAAGAATATTTGTTTTACTGACGAAACAATGATTCAATTTTGGAAGGCGTACGGTCGAAATAGGGTGTATAGAAGAGTCGGAGAGTGTTATAACAGCTGCAATGTGGTTAATAACGTAAGGTTTGGAGATGGCAGAATAATGCTTTGGGGTGGTATTAGTTGAGTGTCACGTACAGAGCTTTTTGAGGCTAGCGGGGGAATAACAGCTGAACGACATATTGAAAACATCTTACAAGAACATGTTGTGCCCTATGTTGGACTTATAAGGTATGAGAGATTTGTGCTAATGCACAATAATGCTCGCCCCCACGTAGCAACTTCAATAACATATTATCCTGATGAGGTTAAGATTAGAGCATTAGAATGGCCTACATATAGTCCCGATCTTAACCCGATCGAGCACTTATTGGACATGCTGAAAAGAAGGATTCGGCACAGAAATCCAGCTCCTGCGACCAAAACTGAGCTCAGAATTGCTGCAAGAGAGGAATGGGAATCGATTCCCCAGAAAATATTCAAAACCTTCTTTCCAGCCTACCCAGAAGAATGAGGGCAGTCAGTCAAGCTAGAGAAGGTAACACGCGTTACTGAAGTTCATTTGTTTTGGTATAAATAAGTTACTTTTAAAACTGTTTAGTTATTAATCTTACATTGTTATTATTCTAAAGTTTTTTGTTTAATAAATTGAGTTGTGGATTGTATATACCAATACTTATTTCCAATTTCCTTGATAGATACATTAGTTTAAGCTTACAAACAACAATCCAGCACACTTAGTTCTATATTACTTCTCAAACAGAAGAGTAAATCAATAATATAAAAATATACAATATTTTTGTCCATGAGTTTATTAATAATATGAAGATATTTATAAAAAAAATTTAACGTCGTGTTAAAGGCGCTTTGTAAAAGTGAAAGTTATTTAAAAAAATTTATATGTATTCAATAATACAATTGTATAAATATTCAAAATGATATCTACTAAGTAACAACCTTGTTTTTATTTTAAAAATCTTATAAAATTGCACAATTAACACAGTAGAACCTTTAAAGAAGAAAATAAAACTTTTTATTTTAAACGGTAATTAGTGGGTATTCTTAATAGAATTTGGGAACATTCATTAATAGAATCGCATGCGTCATACCGAAGTCGTACGGCTTCGGTATGACGCATATAAAGTTGACCATCCATTTCTTGTTCAATACAGCAGACCAAATTAAAAAGCAATTCGTAGAAAATGCAAATAATGGTAGACTGTGCATTATCAAAGACTATATGAAATTAATTGCAATGGTGAATAGTCTGTTATCACACGTACATTCGGTTTCGCAGGGAAATTTAATCCAACAGTGTATGTTGATAACAATTCAATTTTAATTTAAAGATGAGTCAAATACCTTCTGTATATTTGGTTTGTCTTAAACCTCTGCAACTATGGGTTAACTCAAGCTGAATGACATACTCCTCCAGATCTGTCGATTTTAATCCAGTATCTCTTAAATACCAATATATAACGGAATTAAACGGCATTATTTACCTTTAGAAGGCCAATAATGTCAATGTTCAAAACTTATAGGTGTGTAGGACTAGTTAAGCAGAATAAAGTGGTTAAAAGGTGGTCTAACAGATTGGCGTTAGGTAAGCTCTGAAGCTCCGTTGACTATAGGCACCGATAAATTGTCTAAATAGGCATGGCGCCACTTCACCTTAATACAGAATTATTATACTAAACTAAGGGTAAAGACCAGAGTTCGAAATACCTCGGAGTATTGCAGTTCTTAAGGTAATAGAACTCATTCAGTTTGGCCACTGGAATAGTGCAATTAATAACTGAATTTCTCAAATTTCAAAATGTCATACCTGTAGCTAAAAAGGCGACACAAAACAAACATACACAACTATATCAGATTAGTAAAGTAATAGTCGATATAATGCAAAAAAGTCCATATGAGGAAATATACATATAGAAAGTACAACTCAAAAACGTTTTATTTAATACAAACTTGATGCTATAAAGCAGATTTAATTTTTACTGCTATTTGACTGTTTACTTCTACTTTATAATAATTTTTCTAACAACTTAAACAATTAGATGGTACTCATACAGTATTTTATTAATAAAGCTTGCATAGTATGTGTATAAAATAGTGGCGAAATTGTGGTTTGGACGACAGAGGGTTACACTTGCTTGATGAGCTTCAACTTAAGCGAAACTGGTTACAGGATACCTTCTGATGTACAAAGCACAGTTCTCTGCCACTACGTGTAACGAATGCTTGAGCCCCTTTGATTTGTGGACGTCAAAATTGTAACTAGTTGGGATAGTTCTTGATCGTAATATATCTTGGGATTTAATTCAAACACTGAAACTTGTATACCGCGAGATAGCTCTATGGCAGACGAAGAAAAGGTCCAGGACAGTATTTTAGAAGTAACAGCAGTCCTCTAAAACTAATCCATGCGTCAAATTTGTAATGTCCATCCCCTCAAACTAAAAATTATTATATATACAAGTTAAAATCAATTTATACGGTTACTTACCAGTGTGAACTGAGATTTGTTAAAGGTTCTAGATTAATAATATTTACAGTTTCGGTTTTGACACACTGTACATTTACATTTTAGTCATGACTTTGTTCTAATTGGTTTAATTAAAACCTGTTATTTGATTTAGTTATTATTTATAGCCTTTTTACCAGTGCTCTGTATTTATCGAGCTCGATATACGCACTTGTATTGTTATACTCTACGTACGCCCATTTTGTGATACAATTTAATGTATTTTATTGAGTTAACCTTGTTTGCAAACTTTGTTTTGAAAATTACTTATGTTCGGAACTGTATATTTTGAATAATTCATTTTTATTCAGATTTTACCTTCATTTTTATGTTATAATTGAACTACGCTTTGCATTGCACTGCTTTAATACCGGGACGTATTTCTATACCTTTAAATAAGAAGTCTTAAGACTGTAAATTATTTATTTCTCATTAATAAAGGTGGCTAATTACAGTTTGGATTTAGTTCTAGTTTGAAACCTATTTACATTAGTTGGCGCTTGCTTCTATTCGTATCGGTGATACCAGACGGCGCTTGAATGCACTTTCGTTGAAGTATTAATCGATCGCAAAGATTTATGGGTAGTATATCAAAATGGCGAAATTTGTTTGTGTTTTCGCAGTGCAATTAATTATGCAGTTTTCGCCGGTTTTTGGTGCATTAGGTAAATGAAATTTAGTGATGGTTTAATTGTTCTTAACTTGGGGGTTGTTTAGGTAAAGGGAGAAACGACATCCACCTAAGGGGTTTGCCAACATGGGCTTTAAGATCCGAGCTAGGGCTGGATCCCTTTGCCACAAATGGAAGGAATAAATTGCAGTGCTTTTCAACAATACGGTAAGTTACAAAACTATTAACCCTTTTTGTCAAACGGTTTAAAATAGTTTAATTTGAAATAAATTGAAATACACGGCAACAAACTTCGTGATTTCTGTTATGCTACGCCTTCTGCAGAAGAGCGCTATTTTCTATTTAATTTAGAAAATTACGGCCTATGTTTGCACTTCGTTCGGTTTAGCGTTAATATTTATATTCGGAAAGTATACCCAGATACTCTAAATTCGTGAATTTAAAGTCGGTGAAATAGAGATAAAACACCTCGCTATTTAGGGGTGGTTTATAATATTGTACCCTTTCGTAGTATTAATGTTTCTGTGCTATATAGAGTCAGAGAACAATAACGTCAAGGAGCGACCTCTTAACTTGATGAAGCGAGTGTCAACTCTGTTGTAAATGGCCTAACGTGGCGGCTCTTATAGTAAATTCGGTATCAACGAATGGAATTGGAAGAAAACTTTTCTGGCTTACGGAGCTCATCTGATTAATAATGATTACACCATCAGATGTACTATTTTTATGTCCTAGGAGCAGTAACAATTTATTTTGATAGCATTGCTCCTGTACAAAACTAATTAATGATATATCATTAACAGCTAAACCATTCCGATTAATTCGTTCCCAATTTTATACAATACAGAAATAATAAATACGTACTTAAAACTAACTAATTCAATCGTGAATTAATTACGCTAAAGTGATTATTTTAATTAACAAAGTACGAAATTTTCCACAAAAGTTGAACATCGTACGTACTATCTAATCTACAAGCGCGCACTTCTATGTTTTACTTGTAAGGTGACGTTCCTTGACCTGATTAACTATGTTTTCTCCAGTGTAGGTCAACGAACATGAACTCCTCGATTACTTACGTACTTTATCTAATATAAATACTAATACAGGATTAATTATAAAAACTATTAATATTAATAAACGGAAAAAAGGTCGGTAATTAAATATGAAATGCTTAAATAAAATATATACAGGATGTTCTAATTATGAATTAGTAAAAACAATTTAAATTCCATATAATTAATGGGTCTTTACCTGAACTTAGCATGAGTTTGTGTTTGATAATTACTCAATTAATTATTTATTTCAAACCAAAATGGATGCCAGGTAAAGGCACCTTACATGCTGTAATTTATTGATTGATGCTTACGTTCTGCGAAAACTTTTGGGCAAAATGGTTTATACTGCTTAAAACAAAGAATGTTATAAAAAACATTATTATTTCTTACAAACTTCAAAATTGTAAGTTGAGTTCAATATTACAGAAAAATTAATATTTTTTACAAGAAACTTTAAAACAATATTTTTTCAATAAGGTGAATATTATGAACACTATACCAATACTGACAAGAAATTGTTTACAAGAATATATTTCGAACAGTTGGATAGGTCGTTACGAATCAGTAAGTTGGTGAGTTCGTTCGCCATATTTGAAGCCATTGGGGTGCTTCTTGTGGAGATATTTAATTCTAATAATATAAAGAATTACATCAAAATCTTAAAGCGAAATATTGCTGATGAGATTATTTCTATCACTTGAGCTGCAACGCAAAATATTTATTAAATATTTTTTGCACAGATGAAATATTTGTTGAAATTGAATAAATATTTTGCCACGGTTTAAAAACCACTTGCCTTGCATTAGACTATCCTAGCAACGAAAACTAATAATTGTAATTGGATTAAAGAATGTACGGTTTCGGATATAGCAAAAAAGTTTGTGAAGAATAACAATATTTCGTACAGTTAAAAATTAAGGAAGCATATTCTCTGTTCATCTGAGGACACACTATATATAAGTCCGAAATTAGAAGCATTAAAGATAATTTAATATATTACGTATATGTTTAATATACAGGGTTGTTAAAAAATATGAATATAGTGAAACATTTAGAAAATGATTTACCAAAATTGCTTGAAACTTCGACCTTGGTTAGGAGTATTTAAATTCCATCAACTGAGAATTATTTTAATTTTCCACCTTCACTTGTTTGTGAGATACAAGGCTAACTTGATTTTTTTAAATAGCACGGTTATCATGCTTAATTTTTTTGAAAAAAGAATATTTTTCTGAATTCCCTATAATAACACACTATAACGAGCTGGAATGCTTCTTGCGCCCCAGAGGTTGTTAAAGATGCTAATTTCACTAAATTAGCTAATTTGCTCCGACCACCGCAGTGGAGGCAGGGGGGTTCTACCTTTGCGATGAAATTAGGCTAAAATTCAGGAACGATTTGCAAGCGTCAAAAATTGGGAAAAAGTCGTAATTTTTGGGCGTCACCTTACCTCAATATCTTAACGATTAGATTTTAGAGAAATGAAACGGCAAGGAATCTTACTTCAAATCGAAAGGCTATAACTTTATCACTATCACTATAATTACTGATTTAATGTACGCCACTGGATTACTATTTTGATCCGGTAACTTAGACGGATACGTGACAATATGTTACTTACTTAACTTAAACTATTTTCATGAAAGGAAGTATCTGTTAATAAATTTATAGGTGTCTATAACTACAAAATAAAATATAATAATGACCAAGAAAATTGAATGTGTACACTTATACGAAATATATTGCTTTACTTTAAAAGAAAGCAATTACATTAAACAATTTAGATTCTATAACTACGTTAGGAGACCCCTGTGCCCTATATATGAATTACAATTAATACTAACTTAGCTAATGTAATCAACCTTTTTATGAAGGCCTTATTTCGATAAACAATAAAAATAGACGTCAATTGGTTATACTACCCGTTACTTTAATCGTCTTTGCTCATGATTTGATCGAACTACTTATTCCAATCGTAAGTAAACAACAAATGAAAGGAGGGCTCGATCGTATCTCTATTTGACCATAAGTTTATAGTAAAATTTCACTTACGTGTTTACGAAAGTCTGACGATTCCGGATGCGGCGACAGCGTGGCCTCGATTTCAGATGATAATATACCCGTAGCGCACTTCACGACATTGTCCTTAACGCTTAATCGGACATGGGTGAAAGATGAACAGATTCCTAAAATTCGCCGACTGGCGTTGAATAATGAATTCCCACGAATTCAGTATTACGACAAAACCTTAAACGAGATAATTCCTCATTTATGAACTTTTATGAACCAAGGTGTTGGTTCTATGAAGTGTACTTGCACTCTCGAAGAATGGAAACGCGCGCTGACCGTACGGTAGTTAGCTCTGAACTTCCAGTTAAAAGCAGTTTCTCCTTGAACTTACGAGGAAAGGGGTATAGGTGGTTAATATTAATTTTTAGAACCATAAACATTCTCATGGAAAATCTGGCGTTGCGTTTTTAAAACAAAGCCTGAGCTGGGAATTTTTTAATATTACCAAGTGTTTTCGAAAATAGATTTACAACTCTAATATGCTCGTTCACAAATATAGCTATAAGAATGATACTGGTAGCTTACCAATTGGATTTTATTATTAATTTACTTATGAATACTGGGTGTTCCCAAATAAATGACAATTCTTGCAGGAATTTTAGACTCGCTTACAACACGCTTATCTCATTTGTTATCAAAGCTTTAACTTCTGCCATTTGGATAATTGTAAAAATAAAACATTTAATTAGCCTTTATACAATTGGATAATGATGAAAAGAATACATTGTTTATTTATTTTACAATTCACGCTCAAAATGTTCTCCATTTACTTCCGCACAATAATCAATTTGTCAAAAAAAACTGTAAGAAATTAGTTAAAGCATTCCGAGAACCATTGGTAACATCGTTTCTTATGTGTTCTTGTAAAACTTTGATTTGTATTGATATAATGATTATAAACTGAATTTTTTACATAATCAGATAACCTAGCTAGTAATTCGGTCATTCCAATTTGCCCTATCCGTCTACTAGAATGCGTTTTATCCAAATATTGGCATACTTGAAGGCCAATATGGGGCGGTACTCCATCTTATTGAAACAATTTAGTGTCTACTGATATGCTTCAGTAATCACAATTTGGGAATACTGCTTCTCTATGTTGAGGTGTTGAGGTATTGTAATAATTGTAAATAGCTTTCAGATTTTAAATTCTCATTCTTAAAAAAATGACCCATAGTATTCTGCCAATGATACCAAACCAAAACATAACTTTATGGGGATACTGAGTATCAATCTACTCTATCCATTGTGGATTTCTGTCAAAACAATATTTGAAATTATGACGGTCAAAATCGTTTTTACTCAATTTTTCTTGTAGATAAATTTGTAGGACGTTTTATTATTTTTCGATGCACTCTATTCTTACACAGTGATCCAAAGTCAGTGTTGTACAGAAAGTTTTGGAGTTTCAACAACATTCAATATTACGTTCAAAGAGTGTTCTTCGTTGGGTAACAATTTTAGGTCGCCTAAGTGTTTTACGCTTTCTAACAACCCCAATTTCATGAAATCTATGTACAGTTTTGAAGTTATTTTCTGGAGGTCAGTTCCCGGTTAGGATGCATTTTATTCAAAATATTGACTACTTGAGTACAACTTCGTCTTCTATCACCATATCGAACCATGGTAAGAATTTCTATGCGCTCGGTTTAATTTAAAAGTTAAAGTAATTATTGCACACAAGTTTAATTTTGAGTTAATATGCAAGTGACACAGATAGTAACAGCATTCTTACAAAGCTATCTTCTTCTAATTTTTTTCAAATTTTAATTTGGGCAATATTTTATTTATGTTTAAATACAAATAAAGATAAACACGAATTCAAAAAAAAATCCTTTTTCAAAAATATTAAATTTGACCACCCGTGCTATTTAAAAAGATCAAGTTAACGTTGTATCCCAAAAACAAATAAAGGTGGAAAATTAAAATTAAATTCTACTAACCATGTGCCAAACTTCAAGCAATTTTAATAAACTGTTTTCAAAATATTTAGCTGTATCCTTACTTTTTAGCGACCCTGTATATGGAACTAGGCAATTATTTTAAAATAAGTTTTATGCTAAAATGTTTCCATATTAATTTAGCACTTACATTTATAGCTTGTATTATTCTTCCTAGCGGTGGACTTAACGATCTAATGATTAATTTGCACTAAAGCATTCCATTAGTTTAAAGGTAAATCAATTATACTTTATGTTAAAAAATGTTTTGCAATTTTTGTTGGAAAGTCCATCAACAGAAGATCCTGAATTACAAGTTTTTACGTCATGTTTAAAATAAAGGAAGTAAATAATGCTTTTTCCTTTTTCACTTAATATCATCGAAGTTTTTATGAATATTTCTACTAGCATTAATTACCATATCAAACTTAGTGTACGTCTATAAGTTTTTCCATATAAAATAAGTAGAACTATAATAATAAAATTTTTACAATATGAATTAATCAATTTGCATACTAAATTTCAATTTTTACTAGATCTTAAGAAGCATTATAACAAACTGTACCAACTTAAAGCACCTTATCCTTTAGCAAAGCTTTAAAACTTTCTTACTACTTTTTATACCTTAAAAATAAACAGCGCTCTATCTAGATAAAGTAAAGCGATTATGTTGGCGACTTAAAGAAGAAAAATTACTTGGAAAGTTTCTTTCTATAAGGAATAATATATTTCACCTTACAGCTTTGGAAGTAGGTATGTACGTTCAGTGCAACAGCCCACATTCTGATGTTGAAGTTTAGAATTCAAAATTTATTTATATAAGTTTTTTGAACAAAGAACAAAGGACAATTAACGTTATATACCCATATATAGATGTATATATATATATATATATATATATATATATATATATATATAT
>JAHWXV011058881.1:0-10599 GCA_024586415.1 Phrixothrix hirtus | reverse complement strand
TCATGACAAATATGAAAATGGAAATGTCTGTATGAATTAAGCAAAGATACATCATTTTGTTTCCATAGGTCTCTTAATTAGAAAACTTTTTATACACACCCTATAAACATTAGATTAAATTCTCATAGTTAATTTTTGTTAGAATCTTGTACTGTTCATCACTGATACATATATAAATATAAATATAAATATACATAAATAGAAATATAAATGTTTGCTGTTAGTGGATTGTGAAATAAATAGTCGAATAATTAAGTGTATATAAATAATTAATTAAAAGAACTAGTGTTAATTGTTTTTATATGCCAGTAACAAGAAACGCCGAAAAACAAAATACGGAAGCATTGATGGAAATGTTGCAAAAGATGCAAGAAAAAATGGAATCCACTCAAACTAAATTATAGGAAAAAAATAGATTCCAAGCAAGAAAAAATTGAATTCAATCAAACTAAATTACAAAAAAAAATGGTATCCATAAATTCAAACCAAAATAAATTGCACGAAGAAATTACAAACAAACCAAAAGAGGAAATGTTATCAATTAATGCAAGCCAAAGTAAAATACAAAAGGAAATAGAATCCAATCAAAATAAATTGCAAATGAAATTAAATCAGGCCAAAATTCATTACAAAAATAAATGGAAACCAATCAAAATAAATTACAAAAAGGAAACTAAGTCTGGTCAAAATGCATTAAAACAAGAAATTACATAAAAATTAAAAGAAGAAATGTTATCAATTAATGTAAATCAAAATAAATTACAGGAAGACATTAAACTAAGTCAAAATAAACTAGCGAAAGAAATAGACCACGTTACGACAGACATGTCAACAAAATATAAGGAACTAAGAGGTGTGACAAACTACATCAAAGTTTATTCTGCTTACCGTAAATAAAAAAGTCACCATACCTAAGAAGGAAGCGGTTTCTACTCCTCATAAACAGCCAACAGAAGTGAATGTGCAGCAAGTTGAATATTTGCCTGTTATTGGAAACGGCATGCCAAGTACAAGAATACACGTTAAAGCACCCACATATGATGTCTTGGGCCAATTATCGTAAACAATTCGTGGCAGCTGCAATATTGAATGGATGGACCATTGAGGAAAAGGTAACTGCCTTGATAGTGGCTCTACGTAGGGATGTTTAGACATTCTACAAACAATACCGGACGATCTACAGAATAACTAGGATTACCTTGTTTCACAATTAGAAATGCGATAAGTAGATAAACATCTGCAACAGGTCTACTGTGCCCAGTTAAGAAATCATGTACAGAAGCTTGGAGAGAATCCTCAGGAATTCGAAGCTGAAATTGCGCGGGTAGTAAGATTAGCATACCCAACGACTCTAGAAAGTTTTATTGAACAAATTGGGGTGCAAACATTTGTCGATCGTCTTAGAGATTCTGAAACACAATAGGCACTAAGATTAGCACGTCCACGTGACCTTGCTAGTGTATTGGCTCATGCACTAGAATTTGAAGCTGCCAAACAAGCGTCGAAGGGCCATGTTCGCGTGCGACCCATTAAGGAAGATAAAACTAATGCTGAGACTTTAGAAGAAACAGTGTTAAGCTTAATCAAAGCCAATGCACTAGATTGGCTAATGTACTAGAATTTGAAGCCGCCAAACAAGCATCGAAATGCCATGTTCGAGTGCGAGTTGTTAAGAAAGATAAAGCTAGTACTGAGACCTTAGAAGAAATAGTGTTAAGATTACTTAAAATGCAAAAGCCAACAGTACGTAAACATCGATCCAGGAAGCGCAATAAACAGGGGCATACACAGAAAAATTGTTAAAATTCCATAAGCAGTCCTGCTGATAATACAAAACCGCAAGAAGTCACAACCCAAGTGGCATCCTTAAAACATAAACCGTATAACCTTTATATTGATGGAACAATTGCAGGGAAGAATTACAAAATGCTGCTGGACACAGGAGCAACAAAGACAGTAGTAAAACCGGTCGTTGTTGGGAATGGAAAATTATTGACGTCACAGCTGCGATTACATACAGCTACAGGAAACCGTGCAGCCGTTTATAGTGAAATTATTACAGATATTAAGATCGGTTATAGGAAGTTAACGCATCGCGTGCTAGTGGCTGATATTGAGGAACCTGTTATATTGGGTATGAATACAATGTCTGAGATTGGCTTTGCTTTATTCTTAAAGAATAATATTATACGAGTTGATAATGAAGAGATACCTATTAATCAACGAGATAGCCATGTAACAAAATTACTCCTAGTCGAAGAAGTGACATTACCACCAAGCAGCGAAACAATAGTTATGTGCCAACAGTATGGAGACTTTCGGGTAGAATGTAAAGGAATTATAGAAACTAGCATTATAAGTATTGGTAGTTGAATTTTAGCTGAAAGAGCGTTGATCGACACCAAGGAAACAACACCTGTTTGCTTACTGAATGTCAATACCTTTCAAGTAACTCTAAAGAGTGGAACCGAATTAGGAACGTGCACGCCTATCTCATCTGTGGTACATTGCACAAAAGCCAGTGAGAAGGTTTCGTCTGTAAAGAATTTATCGAAACTGCATGCCATACTCGATTCCTTGGATAACGGTTTATCCCATGAGAAAAAGAATAAAGCCAGCCAGTTGATCCCACGATATGGCGACATATTTGCCACGGATGACTGTTTGAAAGGAAGAACAAACGTTGTGACGCACAAAATAGATACCAGTAATGCCCAACCAATACGTCAATGACCAAACAGGCTGCCCTTATCCAAACGAGAGGAAGCCAAACATATAATCAAAGACATGGCCCGTGAAGACATAATAGAGCTATCTAGTAGTACTTGGCGTCGCCAGTTGTATTGGTTAAAAATAAAGATGGCAGTACCAGATTCTGTATGAATTACCGTCGTTTAAATAACGCCACCTAAAAGAATAGCTACCCTCTACCCAGAATTGAGGAACCTTTAGAAACGCTTTCTGGCTCCAAATGGTTTTTGACTCTAGACATGAAAAGTGGCTATTGGAAAGTCGGCATGGAAGCTGAACAGCGGGAAAAGACGGCATTCTCTGTTGTATTTGGTCTCTGGCAGTTCACTGTGATGCTTTTTGGCTTGTGCAATGCACCAGCAACGTTTAAAAGTGCAATGGAATTAATCCTGAGAGGATTGTCTTGGCAAACATGTCTAGTATACTTGGACGATGTCATAGTTATTGGAAAGACCTTTGACCAACACCTGAAAAATCTCGAAGGGGTGTTTCAAGGTCTACGAAGTGCACATATACAACTTAGTGCAAAAAGTGCAACTTGTTTCAAAATAAAGTGAAATACTTGGATCTTGTAGTCTCTAAAAAGGCGCGGCAGCTGACCTAGAGAAAATTGAGTCCGTACTAGAATGGCCACAGCCGAAAGATAAACATGATTTAAGAAGCTTCTTAGGGTTATGCACTTACTATCGTCGATTTATACGTGGACTTGCAGACATTGCAAAAGCACTTACAAAACTTACTGAAGAAGAGCAGCCATATCTATGGAGCAATAGCTACCAGGAGTCATTTGAAACACTTGAATGAACATTGATAATGGCACCTATACTCAGTTATCCTAGAATAGAAGCAAAATTTGTCTTAGATACCAATACTAGTGACGTCAGAATCAGCACAGTACCATCGAAAATTCTATACGGAGAAGAACGAGTAATTAGGGAATTTTAGCAAAGTGTTGTCCAAACCTGAGAGGAGCTATTGTGTTAAGCACAAAGAATAGCTGTTGAACACTTTTACAAATACCTTTACGAACAAAGTTTCTTATTGAGAACTGGTCACGCAGCGTTGAAATGTCTCCTGCAGTTTAAGAATTCAGAAGGCCAAATCGGCGAGATGGACTGATCGGCTACAAGAGTATGATTTTGAAGTTGAACATCGTGGCGGAATAATTCATAGAATTGCTGACGCTTTATCAAGACGGCCTTGCACAGAAGATTGCAAGCATTGCACTCGGTTGGAGTCAAAAGTTGAAAATGCTCTTGTCATCCGTACTACTGTAAATAACGACGACTAGAAACCAAATAATGTCAATCAAGATTAAGAAAATGGCCCAGACTTGAAGGTGCTATTAAAATGGAAGAATGAAGGTCGAAGACCAGGTTGGGAGGAAGTGGCCTCATTTAATCACATTGTTAAAGAATATTGGTCCCAATGGGACTCCTTGCAAGTTCAGGACGGCCTTTTGAAGAGAGCCCTGGAAAGTGATGGTGGAACTAAAACACAAATGCAGTTGGTGGTTCCGAAAGACAGAGTATCGGAAATTCTAGAACAGCTGCATGATGGTCCATCAGGAGGGCATATGGGAGTAAAGAAAGCTCTGAAAAAGGTCCGTGAAAGATTTTATTGGATAAATTGCAAGGATGATATTAAGGAATGGTGTCGAAAATGTGTAATATGTGCATCGGGGAACGGTCCATTGGGGCAGCAAAAAGCACAGTTGCGGCAATATAATGTAGGTAGTCCATTCGAATGAGTCGCCATTGATATGCTGATCCATTTCCAGAAACCAAAGCAGGAAACAAATACATTCTGGTCGCAATGGCCGACACCTTGGTGAAAGAACTGTTTAGACGTTTTGAGATTCTTTTGGAATTACACTCAGACCAAGGAAGAAATTTTGAATCAACCTTGTTTCAAAATCTCTACCAACTGTTGAAGATACGCAAAACTATAACAACTGCTCTTCACCCGCAGTCGGATGGAATGGTAAAACGCATGAATCGTACAATGGGAAAATATTTGTCAAACGTTTTCTCGGATCATCAAAGAGATTTGGATCAGTACTTGCAACTGTTCCTGATGGCATATCGATCAGCCGTACACGAAACGACAGGAGAGACCCCAGCTAGAGTGTTGTTTGAGTGGGAAATAAGACTACCGTGTGATTTGGTGTTTGATAGTAAGCGTGGAGAGGAGGAGATCGCTGGAAATGGGTATGCTGAAAGCCTACGAAGGAACCTAAATTCCATACATGAGAGAGTTCGCAATAACATCCAGATTGCCAGTGATCGAATGAAAGTCCAGTATGATGTAAATTCCAAAATGGGAGGATTTCAATTCAATGATGTAGTCTGGTAGTACCAACCTCAGCGACGACGAGATCTATCTCCCAAATGCAAAGATCTTGGAAAGGTCTGTATAAAGTGTTAAAAAGTATCAACGACGTAATCTACCAAATTATGAAATTGCCCAGATGAAATCCCAATGTGGTTCGCATAAATCGGTTAGCCGCATATATTGGAAGGAACGCAGAACCGGAACAGCAGGATTATGTGCAATGGGCAAACCATTTTAAATTGAAAGAATTGGGAGTCTAAATAGAGAACAATCATTTACTGTCTTCATGACACCCTATTCGGGACACCACAAAGCTAGATTTTCGGTTACCACTGAGGAGTACAGAAATATGTTTGATGTACCAGAGAAGTGCCCTCTGGCCCATTGCGACGGTAAAGATGTCGAAATTTTCCGTGGCATTTGAGTTGAGTTTAAAAAGGGGTATTGTGGTGTAGAAGAGATACTGTAACAAGAGCCAGAAATTGGAAAGGCATGCCACTTACAACGCCGTCACCACCAAGGTATGCAAAGTATTTACTGCCTTGTGGCGAAAGCATTATCCTATCAAAAACAACGCTATGAAGACTTGTGGAAGGCGTTATAGAATTTAGGACAACATATTTGTACCGGTGCCAATAGAAAGTTAGCTGTTTCAAAGCTCGGTTGCGGTCTACATCAGTTTAATTGTCGCGTAGTACGTAACATGTTGGAAGTGGTATTTCGAAGCACTGGTGTCAAGATCTTGGTGTGTAGTTGGAATCCAAATGGAACTTCACCAACGACGAAATCTGTGGACTGTCATTTTTTTAAGAAATGGGGCTGCAAGTATAGATCGCAGTGTAGATTCCGACATTCGCCAACAGAAGTAGAACCATCGCAAGTCCAAAGGTCAAGGTCACTATTACGGGACGTTACTGTCTTAAGGAGGGGGCAGTGTAACAAAAATTAGAAACAATAAATGGAATATTCTAAAATCATCTAGAATGTTTCTTTTATAATAAAATAGGTGATGTAATCGCAATAACTTATTGGGGTAACCGATATCTGTCAATTACTTAGGTCAGCAATGTGTCATAGCACTAAAATTTATAACATCATTATTATGAGTGATATTCTGGAATATTCTTTATAATTGTTCTAGAATTTATCTTTTCTATATAAACAGTAGATTAAGTTCTCTTATTTAGTCTTTGTTAGAATCTTGTACCGTTCATTATTGATACACATATAAATATAAATATACATAAATAGAAATATAAATGTTTGCTGTTAGTGGATTGTGAAATAAATAGTTGAATAATTAAGCGTATATAAGTAATTGTAATTTGTAGTGAATATAAATAAACATTTTAAAACAATTAAATGGTTTCATTACACTATGGAGTCTAAATCCAAAGGAAGCCTCCAGCACAGGCGAGTTTCCAAATAAGTTATTAAAGATATTGTACAAGAATCCAATACAAGAAGTAATTTAGGTTCATTAATGCTATCTTAAGGGTAGAATCTATTCAATAGTCTGGAAGATAGCGACTGTTGCTAATATATATAAACAAAAAAGATTAGTGAATCACAGAGAATCGAAAGTGGACTGGCAAAACTTACTAAGGGCCTCATGAGCATAAAGTTTCAGCAGGAACTGGAGAAAAATAACGTGATCCCAGAGACGTAGCGGTTCAGTTTGGATTTCAATCATGTTAGTCATCTACCCAAGAAGTGGAAAACAAGGTGGAGTTTATTAAATCTGTTTGAGCAATAAGACGATATATGTATGTAATATTCATAGATATTGAGAAGGCATACGACGAAGTCTGTCGTAAAGCCCCAGTTTACAAAATAGAAATCCTAGCAAGAGAACATTGACACGGGAAAATTCAAAAAATACTCGTCGATTTATAGAGGAATTCAATATTGGAGCACCTCTTATTAGCAACCAAATCGCCGGTATGTAAGGGTTGGGGCATAAAGCAAGTGCTACCTCTTCATATTTACGCTAATATCTTAAAAACTATTGAAGCCATTGAAAAAGTGAAGATAGCGTTTTTAAAAGTACTAAAACATGACACAATTTCAATGGCAAGGGGTTTGGGGGTAATTTCTACATTAAAATTAATAGTTTTTAAAACAATAATTGCATAATCTTTAATGCTTTTAAAACAATTGAAAATTTGTCTTAACTTGTTTTCAATATTGTCAATAGTTTTTAGGATATTAACATAAGATCGCTATGGAGAGGCTCAATGTTATATTAAACCCCTCTACAATTTACAAAGTTTCAAACTCTTTTAATTTTTCCGTTGCTAATGTTCTCTTCCCAAGCTGCATTCTCAAGATTATCAATTTAATTTAAGGTGAAAATGAAACTAAGAACCTCCTCTACTTGCTACGCTAAAGGAGAGCTTCTCTAGTGGTCACACACTGTCCCGACGCTACACAAAATTTTTGTCTTGCACGTCATCAAATTGTACAAAACCAATATACAAAAAACATGCCAATGGTGACCTTCGCGAGGGAAATAACTGACTTAAGAGCGTAACTAAAGAAATTCTGTACGAAGTTGTCCATTACTATAAAAAATTGGGAATACAAATCAGTAATGGATTTTTCCCCGTAGAAGGGAACAGAAGGAAACTGAAGCCTTCGATAAATTAACTTATCTAGGAATCACTCTGACCAAAGAACTTACTGTTATAAAGTATACGAGGCGTAAAAAGGGACTAGCGATAATAGCCGCATAAAAACTACACAATGTCGTAGGCAAACAGAGTAAATTATCTATAAAAATTAAAAAGAAAACTGCGAAGGCAATCCTGATCCAATATTGACTTATGTAATATAGATGATTTTGGAAAATCTGTTGTTTTCTGGGCGCTTCTTAGCCCTCGTAAAGTTATATTTTTTTCGAGCCGGTTTCATGAGAAAAGTTGGTTTCATTATAATTCACTCAACTACATGGTAGTATATATGAGGTGAATAGTCTAATATATCGGTATTCAACACTTGAGAAAAGGTCACGCGCATGCGTAAGCAACCATTGACATACTGGACCTCTCCACTGTTCGGGATCGCGCGGGGTTCCTCGTATCGTAGTGCTGTAGTCATTTCAATAGAGTGATCCGACAGTGTGTGTCGAAAAGCCATGGAGCAACGACACAACATTAAGTTCTGCTTTAAGTTGGGTAAAACGGCGCCGGAAACCCATGAAATGTTGGTGCAAATTTAGGGGCAGGATACTGTGAGTAGAAAATATGTGTACGATTGGTTTGCACGCTTTCGCGCTGGCAAGAGATCGGTGGAGGACGAACTGCATTCAGGCCGGCCATCCACAAGCAGGACAACGGAAAACATTTAACGTGTGCGAATGTTACTAGCAAAATATTGACGATTGACTTTAGTATTAATATCAGCAGAAGTGGGCATTAGTAAAGACACAGTGGGAGTCATCACTCATGAAGATTTGGGTAAGCGTAAGGTTTGTTCACGATTTGTGCCGCAAATCCTAACAGACTAGCAAAAAGCTAGACGTTTTGACCGAGATCCGTCCTTTGTGGGTTCCATTGTCACAGGGTTCGGGCCGGCCATCTACAAGCAGGAAAACTGAAAATATTTAACGTGTGCAAATGTTACTAGCAAAATATTGGCGATTGACTTTCCGATTAATAGCAACAGAAGTGGGCATTAGCAAAGACACAGTGGGAGCCATCATTCATAAAGATTTGGGTAAGCGTAAGATTTGTTCACGATTTGTGCCGTACATCCTAACAGAGGATCAAAAAGCGAGACGTTTTGACCTAGATCCGTCCTTTGAAGATTCCCTTGTCACAGGATGCGAGTTTTAGTGTTACCAATACGACCTCGAAACGAAAGACAATCAATAGAATGGCGGCCACCTCTTTCCCCGCGACAAACAAAGGGCCACATGCAAAAATCCAAGGTGAAAACCATGTTGATCTCATTTTTCGACAAAGAGGGGATCATTCATAAGGAATTCGTCTCTGCTGACGAAACGGTGAATGCCGTATTCTACTTGGAGGCCCTCAAACGATTGTTGCAGCGCAACCGGTGCGTTAGATCACAGATGATTCAAACCGGAAAGTGGATGCAACTGCACCACAATGCACCATCGCATACGAGGATCATTGTTCGCCAATTTTTGACTTAGCGTGGCGTGACGGTTTTGGAACACTTACACTACTTTCCAGATCTTGCTCCTACTGATGTTTTTGTTCCCTCGTCTTAAGGGGAGTTTGAGGATATCACGGTTTGCGGACGTCAAGGAGGTTTAAGAACGCGTGACAGCCTTTCTGAAAGCGATTCCGAAACAAGAGTTTTCCGACAGTTTCCAAAAGCTATATGAACGTTGTCAAAAGTGTGTTGTGTCTGGTGGCTGCTACTACTTCGAAGGTGAATAAAGGTATTGTCAAGGTGCATTCTGTTTTTGCGTTTTTATATTACCATTCGCCGAATTTATTAGACACACCTCGTATGCCAAGGTAATCTCAAACTTGTTGAAATATTTATGCGCTATTTTTGCAAATATAGCAGCTTATGCTCTTTTTATGTTTTCTACGATTCTTGTGGTGAAGTCTTCCTTATATCTTTGTAAATACAACATAACTTAGTAATGACAAGGAAAGTTATTCTTGAATTTATAAATATTGCGTCCTGATTTATCACTTTAATTTTTTGACAACTAGGCGTAAATTGATGTATGAAAGTCGCTACTCTTCAGTTGCTATCAGTTTTTCTAGAAGAGGGAAAAAAATGTAATGAAATTCTCTAACTGTGTTTATAGATTTAATGAATAAGAATCAGGCAATAGACTAAGTTTATATGGTCGGCATTGATAAAATGCAAATGCGATGACGAAAACACTATAATTTTATAGAATAATCCGAAATACCTTACCTTTAAGAAAAACTTCTTCCACTTGTGTAGTGTAGTCTGGCTTCCATATTTTTCCCGATTATCTTTCTGTATTTTGTATAAACTACCATTTTGCCGCTATTATACGACTACGCTGCATCTCCATACGAAAGCTTTCTTTCTTGTATCTCCTGAATGAATTCCTTATACAGGCCTCTTGTACTTTCAACGCATGCTGAAGTCATGCGATAATGAAAATATTAAATTTTATTTACATAACTATTAATTGGGCTGAAGTAAGACGAGTGTACTTCACCTGTTTTAGGATACAAAAATGGATAAAATCTTAACCTCAAAGCATCACGGGCATTAGAAATGACAATGCCATAATATGATATATAACATTATAATCTAGTTACTGAAAGAACAGCAATTATGTATCGACAATAAAAAGAAGTTATATTCGTGAGGTTTTTGACTACATAAAAATATCACCAAAAATAACAAAACCCTAAACTGTCTAACTGCGGGGAAAAACGCCTAGAGGAGCACGGGCAGACCAAGATCGGACCAGCAGAATGTAATATATATATATATATATATATATATATATATATATATATATATATATATATATATATATATATATAT
>JAHWXV011058740.1:0-12013 GCA_024586415.1 Phrixothrix hirtus | reverse complement strand
TAAGCGCTCCTTTTCTATGAACAAGGTCGAAAGAATACTGACTTAATTTGACTGACCCGCGGGCCAATCTACCTGACGGATTTTTAAGTGAGTTGAGCCACAGTAATGACTAATGACCTGTAACAGCTGTAAATCGCACATCCTTATCATATGATCTAAAATTTTCTATACCGAATAAAAGTGCTAAAAATTGTTCCGACTTGAATTAGTCGTACCAATTATTTCATGCCTGACGGTATATCTTAAGATTGTTAGCTTTAATTCGTCATCTTTTATTTTGTACTTGTGGGTATTATTATAATCCTTATTTATAATGTTTTAAATGTTATTGTTACAAAAAGAGTTTGCCTATTTTTTATTAGAAATAGATAGAGGGCAGGAAGGGTCTGATTTAAATGCACTAAATAGATGAAATAGGCTGCGTATGGCATATGCGCCGCTTGGTTTTTTTGGCGACAAGAGTTTGAAACCACATGCGAGAGCTTGAATTGAATTTAAAATATGTTCTACTTTATTTAAATAAATGAATTAGTGCTCTATTAATCTTACTAGAGTGATTTATTGGAGGCAAGAAGATTGATTGCCTTTAATTTTGTTAGTATAGAACCCATCGTGTTTATGGATTGATTGGATAAGATATCCACAGGTGTGTTCTTCTATTTTTTCCGCTGGGGAAATTAGTTAGTAAAAGAATTATAAAAATTCCCTCTCAGCGGCATTTCCGGGTTTTTGGCATTACTGTTCTTTTGAAATAGAAACGACTTCCTAATATGCTGGAATCTTCTCCTAAGGCGAAGTTAACCAACGGCTGAGACTACCATTCAATAAGTGTTACTTAATTTACCATTTACCGATATCCGGATGTAGGATTGTTTATTTTAATTATGGATGGTTATTAAGACCAGCACGATAATAGAATCTTCAAAGTTCAATGGAATATGTACCTTAAACAAAACATATAATTGCCACTACACGATTTTTTCTTTCAATCACTTGCTGCAATAAAATTAGGTCGGCCTTGTGGTCCTTCATGATAACTCGACAGTCAAATGTGATTATTTTATTAATAAGATAATTAAGCCGGAAAAATTTGATAGATTTAGATAGTTTTAATATAAAGAGATTCAAACGTTATTAAGTGAACGAGTCCTAAGAATGTTTTTTATTGTTGTATAACCTTTTTTATTCACTAGACGAAAAGTATAGTTTTACTTTAATTTCCTTGAATTTCATGGCATCTGTAAGCCTTTCTCTTCTGTTCCTGTACTTTTACTTCCACGATTACTTTTAGCCCCGGTCATATTGTTATATTTTTCTGATCGCAAGGTCGGTCTGAAGTTTTGCATGAGAAGACAAAGTGTAGCACAATTCATGATCCATAACTGAAGAATTTCTTTGGGCTTTGAAAAGCGTCCTCGAACAATGACCAATGACGATTTTATATTCGCCAACTGCCTGGGTAAGTATATCGCCGATTCCAAAATCAGATAGGTCTAAATTTGACGACCTAGAGAAATCAGAACTCCTGAAATCATGGGCTGACATGAGTTCCTGCTTAATCTGCAAGATAGCTTTACATGAGGCGTCACTTCAAACAATAGGTTGGTTCTTCTCCTTGTCTTTATCTAACTCGTAAATAGTCGCATGGAGTTCAATGAAACGTCGGTACCACGAATACATACCAAGGAAACATTTAACTTCACTACAAGTTAGTTCTTACCAGTGAACTGATGCATGCTATAGGCACTGTTAATTCAAAACCTTTTAAACTAAAGCAGTATCCTTCGTTACCGTATATGTTAAAGCATATTGATACGCAATCAGATAAAATGTTTAATCAAGGCTTAATTGAGCCATCTCATATTCTTCACCTATGATAATAGTTAAAACAAATTCCAGAGAGTACAGATTTTGTTTTGATGGTAGACGTTTAAATTTATTAACCGGAGTACACTCATATCTGCTTTCTAAACTAGAAGACATTTTGAATATGATTAAAGATGTTTTATTTCGTCAACCCAATTGCACAGTAGTTTTTGCCAAATACTGTTAGAGGAAAACTCAATGCAAAAAACATTTCTATTTTCGTAAGAGGGTTATTTCATTTTAAAGTTCTTCCTTTTGGCTTGTACAACGCCACATAAACACGGCAAAGGCACGCAGTTTTTGGTCCTAAATTTTGACTAAATGCTTTTGAGTATCTTTATGGCATGCTAATCATTTCTAAAACTATTTTTAAACATGTAGAATTACTTTATGAAGTTTTAAAATATTTAAAAAAGGTAATCTCATAGTCAACATAAACATGTGGGGGTTTTCTAAAACATCATTACGATATTCCGAATAATAAGTTTGCTTTGGTATCTAGATCACTGCATTTTAAACACCTTATGATAGCATTTTTAACCAGACCTTATTCTTTTGAAAGAATCGACCTAATCACGATATTTCCTTCTTTCTAGGTGGGAATTTTCTTATGCAGGGTGGCTCAGGGAATCGGCAAATTTGAAATAATTAGCAAAAAATAAAAGAACGCTATTAAAATGTCTTTGAGGCTTAAATAGGTTCTACAAAGCTAAATATTATGTTACGAATGACTTTATGAAAATTGCATTAGTTACGGCATGTCTATTTCGCCGTACACATACAGCAAGTCGTTTTTGTAGATTTTGCATAACTCAGGGAAATGGGATAATGGAGAATTCATTTTAACAGCGCTGTAGTGGTAACATAAATGTGGGGAAGATACTAAAACGTTGAACCATAACGAATATTGCGTTACCCTGAAGCAGCAAGGGCGTTATGATAGTGGCCTTTCGTTACTTGCATGATAACGTTAGTTTGTAATATTGAAGACCAATTCAGCTTTGAAAATAAGTATAGTGGAGTGTACGGATTGTACGTAACATAATAAGGACGAATTCCTGGGTAATTGCCAATTTAAATAGTCCTCGTCAGTAGTTATACTGTACAAGTTCTGGCGCAAAACATTACATAACCTCACCTTTGAAGTTTGGAGGCCATTTTGTGGGAGGGGAGAGCGGCGGCCATCTTGTGAGCTGTGGCCATTTTGTGATTGGGCCATCTTGTGGGTGGGGGTAGTCGGCCAGTTTGAAATTGCCAGGAGTCAGCGATTAGGTGTGAGTATTTGGAGGAGTCAGCCATTCTGTGGGTGCCCGGGGGCCATTTTGCGGGACCACTATTTTGCCTGAGTAGTGGGGCGAGTCGGCCATGTTGTGGGTGGGCGGCGGCAATTTTACGGATCCGCCATTTTATAGGTCGGCCATTTTGTGTACGGCCATTTTGGGGCATGGCGGCGCATGTGGAGGATCAAATAAATCGAACTTTGAGTGAATTTCATCATGATGTAAGGATACAACATGTACGTCTTTCGTAATTAAGGAGAAAAACGATAAACTAGTAGAAATTCGGCCATTTTGGGGCGTGGCGCACTTGCGCATGATTGAATAAAATCGGACTTAACGTGAATAATATGTGTATCTTTTTGTAGTAAGGATGTCCTCATTTCTCTTCACACAGTAGTTATAATTAGCATGTGAAAGCATTTTCTTATCGGCCCAGACACGAAATGAGTCAGATTTATATATAACTGGCATGAAAAGGCCGATCTCCTCATTTCTTATCAGAGTAGCAGGAAATGTATAAAGATTAGCATGCGTAAGTATTTTCTTATCAGACAGGAAATCAGTTCCATTTATTATTAGCACGTAAATGCTGACGTTTACGTTTCTTATCAGACTGTAAGTGGGTTAGAGTTGTTATTAGTAGAGTGTATATGTGTGAAAATAATTTATATGACAAGAATGTTCAAGCAGAAGAAAGTCAAGTACATAGCACATTGTC
The DNA here is from genome assembly GCA_024586415.1 of Phrixothrix hirtus. Taxonomy (NCBI): domain Eukaryota; kingdom Metazoa; phylum Arthropoda; class Insecta; order Coleoptera; family Phengodidae; genus Phrixothrix; species Phrixothrix hirtus. Next base: position 8,149 of record JAHWXV011058740.1, on the reverse strand, counting down.
CCCATTACAGCTTATCGAAAATCACTTGGGGTATTGATATCTATTGGCTACTTGATAATGGTTATCTTATGCTTGATGAATATTTAATCAGTAATCTTATTATCAGTTTTAACTTTGAATTTGAGTGCAATACACTATCATTCATAAAATTCTAATAATTGGGTATTACAATTACATCAATAATAGTATTATTAATAATTTTGTTAATACCAACTGGGATTTAGCTACATTAAAAAAGAACGTGAATAATTTGGTTTGTTCGAAACAATTACATCATTTCCAGTTGTCAACAATGATAACGTCTAATAGATATAACAATGTAGAATTAACTAGACGTAAGAATGCAGCGGGATCTACGGCTAAATATATTTTGAGAGAATCCAAGCTGCCTTAAACATAGGATAATAATATACGATTTGTATAAAAGTATACAAAAAATATGATTTGTAGAAGGTATTTTAATTTTTTCGAACCTTGTAAGTTGATGATATCTATAAATAGTGATTCGTAATGCAGCAAAATTGGAAATGCTATAAGTGCATTTATGTGCAAGATAACATTTTCACTAAGTTGACATTCTGTAATCTAAAATAGACTTGTTCACGTCACACTATAGATATAAACTGTATACCTTGACTATTGTCAGATAGAAATAGGACATGCGGTTTTAATAAAAAAATGTAGTTTTACAGTATCAAAAATTGTCGCTATTTAGATGGACATTCAATAAACATAATACTTTTACATATAACGAATTTTCAAACTGTATGCTTGTAAGTGAGATTTAGCGATGTTTAATTTAAATTGGAAGGTATTTTTACAACAAATACAGAATCTTTAATTACATCTCTTAAATATACTATCAAAACCATCAGCATAACGTAGGCTTTACATAATCATCAAGTTATTTATATTTGGTAAGATACGATGAAAGAACAATGAAACGTTTGTTTTTTTACTTTTCTTCAACATAACGTTAATAGATACTTGATTTTCTCGTTCAAATCGCGGAACTTACTTCATAGGCATCGGGAAAGTTTAGGTTTAAGATGGATTCCAGATCAGGATATGATGTACGGTGAGATAAAGCGCTGTTGTAACTGCCAACGCAAAAGAATACGCCATTGTTTACATTAACGCAAGCATGCTTTTTTTAATTTGAGATGACAGTTCAACATGCTCAGGCCACGAATGAATTATTGTACATAAAAAGTGCGTTATCACCTTTGCTTTAGATAGATATACCACGTGACGTATTGATTCTTTAATAATGTGTGATTTTACATACATAATTTTACATCAAATGTGCATTACCAACTTCGCTTTAGATGGATATACCACGTGACGTATTGCTTCTTTGAGATGCTGAAATAGCTGGATTAAGGTCGTGCTCAATTTTATTACCAGAATGCCTTGAACTTATGGGCCGAAGGAGATCGAACTTGCACGAGGTTGACCAGTAAAATTATACCTAACTTGTAGTGCTACACGACGGATTAGAAAATTAGTTCTTATTAGGGTACACAGATCCAAAATGCAAAACTGTACATCAAAAGTGCGTTATCAGCTTCGTTGTAGATATATATACCACGTGACATATTGCTGCTTCAATAATTTGTAATTTTACATACATAAGTGCCCGAGTGTGCCAGTGCATTACGTGTACTTTCTAGTAGTCGCGGCATGCCTGGTGTAATCCTGGGATTGTGGCTGCGTTTGTAGCACGTAGGCTAAATACGTCAACACTGACCGGTATGGTGTCGATTACGTAAGTAGGGAATGCTACATCGACATAGGGTACAATCTAGGCTAGCAAGCAGGTCTACGTTTAAAAATATTGCTAAAAAGAATCAAATAAAGGTCTCAGACAACTAAAGCCATGGTGGGAGGCTGAGATTGAACAAGATTGGACCACCTGGGAATAAACGCGAGAACATGGAATGGAAAGTGGGAACGTGGAACGTAAGAGGGGTGTATGGAAACGAACGCAAGATTTTGAGTGAAATGAGAGAGAGAGAAGGTTAGATATGCTGTGTGTGAGTGAAACTAAGTGGAAAGGGAAAGAAGTGATAGATATGGATGAGGGAAGTCTAGATTTCTGGTCTGGAGTAGAGAATTTTACGCATGGTTCAAAAGGAGTGGGACTGATTTTGAGCGAATTTGCTAAAGCGCATGTAAGGGAGTATGAATTAGTTTCTCACCGGCTACTCTGGGTTTGAATGAAGATAGGCATCAGGAAAGTAGTGGTTGTAGCGTATTACGCTCCGGTGAATGGTGATAACCAGGATGCATTTGAAACCTTTAGGATAGAGTTAGAAGGGGTACTTAATGCATGTTACGTGAATAATAGATTGATTTTACTGAGTGACCTGAATGGATGGGTGGTAGTAAGAAGAGAACATAGATCGGGTAATTGGCCCTTACGGCGATCCCAGAATGAATGAGAATGGGGAAGCGTTAGTTGTGCTATGCTTAGAAAATAGCATGTTTGTATCGAATACGTGGTTTAAACATAAGGATATCCACTTGTATACGTGGCAAAGAGGAGAGTCTAGAAGCATGACTGTATAGTTGTTTATGATGAGAGGTTACGTGAATTGGTAAAAGACAAACGAGTGATGAGAGGTTCTGAATGTGGGACGGATCATTTTCTGGTAATGTTAAGAATTGAACTTGGTAGAAAGTGGGTATATAAGAAAGAGGCAGTTGTAAGGAAGTGAAAGTGGAAAGATTGCAGGAGGAGAATGTGAGAGAGGGACACGTACAAAACCTGGTGAAGAAAATGTTGTCAGAAGAACCTGAATGGAAGAAAGAAATTGGTAAAGGTGGCATCGAATGTGCATGGAAGAGGTTGAAAGGCCTCGTGATAAAGTGTGCAGCTACAGTATGTGGAGTGAGTACGATTGGAAAGACAAAAAAGAACGCATGGTAGTATGATGCCGTGAAAGATTCAGTAAAGAAGAAGAAAGAAATATATAACAGAATGATTGGAACCAAAGATGAGAAGAACAGAATGGATCTACTGAAAGGTATCGGATTAAAAAGAAGCGTGCAAAGGAAGCTGTGAAGGAAACTAAAGAGCGTCTAAAAGTGAAGGATAGATCAAGAATGCAGAATGATTTCAACGGCAATAAAAGATTATTTTGGAAGTGGATAAGGAATCCCAATCAGGGTGTAAGGAACCGAGTAAACGAAATACATAATAGCGAGAATGAAATGGAGCGGGATGAAAGTAAAATGATATTGCGTTGGAAAGATAATCTTAAAGGGATGTATGGCAATAGGCATACTGGGATAAGTGTGAATGTGGAAAATGCTGAAATAAATAAAATCAAAGAGAGGAGCGATAAGAGTATAGGCGTGGAAGAAGTACGAAATGCAATAAAAAGGCTTGAAGTGGAAAGACTGCTGGAGTAGATGAAGTTACAAACGAAATGTTAAAGTATGACGAATAGGTGAATGGTTGTGCAACTATTTAAAGCTTGTGTTCAATTAGCAAGAGTGCCAAAGGACTGGAAGGGTGTTGTGATCGTGCCTCTGTTCAAAGGTTTTGCATAATCATCAAGTTATTTATTTTTGTTAAGATACGATGGAAGAACAATGAAACGTCTGTTTTTTAATTTTCTTCAACATAACGTTAATAGATACTTGATTTTGTCGTTCAAATCGCGCAATTTGCTTCATAGGCATCGGGAAAGTTTAGGTTTAAGATGGATTTCAGATCAGGATATGATGTACTGTGTGATAAAGCGCTGATGTAACCGCCCACGCAAAAACACTTGTCTTTATTTACATTGACTCAAGCATGCTTCTTTTAATTTAAGGTTACAGTTCAACAAGCTCAGGTCCAGGAATGCATAATTATACATCAAAAGTGCGTTATCGCCTTTGCTTTAGATAGATATACCACGTAACGTATTGCTTATTTAATATGCTGAAATAGCTGGACAAAAGTCGTGAGAACCTTTGCAAAGGACTGAAAGTTGCATATGATACATTGGTAATTCAAGCTTGGAAACGTCGTTGTTGTATCGATTTCTCCGGTCAGATGCATTTCAAATTTCCCTCCAAATCTAGGGACATACATACCTTACATACCTTCTAGAATCTAGTGACATATTTCTGAAAAATCTCTAGAATCTGCTTTGTAACCAAATCTAGTGACTTTCTCCCCTGGGATTGGTCACATGTTTGCTTGAAGCGAGATAGTTACATATAAATCCATGCGTTAGAGAGAGATAGAAAGCAATATTTATAATTTGATATGCAGGAGGTGTGGTATCAGGACCGACTAATGGACACCTGTCGTGAACAGACCAGTTAAAATAGCTGCTACCCGTTGTGAAGGGGCTGGTATGAACGGACCCGTTGCTGACGGACCTGTTATGAACAGGCCCGTTGCGAACGGCCTGTTGTGAAGGGACCTGTTATGAACGGACCTGTTAGCCAATCCATTACCCAGCTGTTACCCAATTATTACCCAACCCATTACCCAGTTGTTACCCGACTCGCTACCCGAACCGTTACCCAGCTGTTACCCGACCCGTTACTACAGCCGTTCTGGACCTATTATAGACCGTTCTGAAGCTGCTAAAAGAATTGTAAATCTGTAGAAAAGCTATAAATTTGACCAAACAGTTGCTCCGACTAAAGACACGCAACCGCCCCAATTACTGTTAAACATATGGATGCTTACGCTTAGAGATGATATTGCCGGGCTGCTGTAAACTCAAAAGTATGCTGATGCGATTACTTCCCGGGTGCTAATCACTTTTTATTGCCATAAAATATTATACTATTAATTTAAAATATCTGAAGGTTGCCACTTTTTTGCTATTACCTGTATACATATATTATGCTATATGTTATGGGCTCTGTTATTAAGGTGTTCAAATTAAAAGAGATGACATCACTTCTTTTATAGCCTAAACACTCCATGTATTTAAATGGAAATTTGGAGTCAAACACGGACAAGGAGCGTATCCCTGGACTACTAAGTCTATAGTGGACAATATTACATATGCTTCATATGGAGATTTTTATGATCATGTATCAGGGAGTCAGATATGAACAAATTAAGCAACAGTATTTTAAATTGACGAAATTTATTTATTGGTTATTAAATTATAAAAGATTCATTAATTTTACAATAATTTCCCTCTGTAAATCAGCTTTCTTGTTAAGTCCCAGGTCCATCAGATGTTTAATTAATCCCTGCTTCTCAACCTGCTTTTCTTTGTACATCTTTCTAATTGAGATGCCTTTTTCAGTTTTGTAGAACTCTTGTCGCTTTTCATTAGCCAGTTTTCTCTTTTTAATTCTTTCATAACCTCGGTCACAGTAACAAGTCATCTTATCATGAAATTCTTAAGGAGATATATATTTCGAAATATCAAAAACCCCTATTGAAGCAACTCTCCATATTTCGTCCCCCACATTACCACATTTTTCCACTTGCATGTATCCATTCATCCTTAAACACATTTCTTGAATAATGAACATGAGGTGTTCCTTGTAGTCCATCTAAGTCATGTTTTAAAGGCTTGTGATCATCATTACATGTAATATATCTTAACCCGCCGATTGCGTGATCTAAAGATAATACTTTTATAAATGTTGTTTTCGAATGTAATTTTTTTCCTAAACATTGTAGTTGTTTCCTTAAAGTTAATGCAGATTTACCATTGGTGAAATGAACTAAAGCATGAATATGTCCATGTGCTGTACTTTCGTCTTCGGCAACAAAGTGACAACGACACAGAAAATACCATTTCATATCTGGTAAGCTTATTATTAAACCAAAATCTGCTTCATTTGGAAGTATATGATACCGTTCTTTACTGGATTCTTCTTAATCCTTGGTAACTACACCCGGAGACAAAGGTTCTACTTCATTGACATTTAACAGTGTGTAAAAATCTGTTTTAGATACTAAGGTAGTTATTTTTACCACAACCTTATTCAAATGTCTAGAACAGACTAATCAAGTCTCTGTAGATATGTATTATGTTGTCACATGGTGTCTTAAAATCTAAGCATACGCAGTACCGCGCCATCTCGGATTCGGACGTCACGTGATTAGTATGAAAATACACGGTAAACATCGGTCCTTCACGTTATGCTAGATTACGGAGTAGGTTATATCAGAAGGGAAAAGGTTAGGTTCGCGCGTTTATAAGTTTACGGTTTATTCTTTTGTCTTTGACATTCATATTCAGCAATTCAATCGGTCTGTTAACAGGTTGTTACTAATAATTAGTCTGTTTGCAACTGGTCTGTCCACAATAGGCCGAACATAACAGATCCGTTCACAACAGGCCGTCTCTACATACAGGCCGTTCGCAACGGGCTGTTCACAACAGGTCGTTCGCAACAGGACGTTCACAACAGGACGTTCGCAACAGGCCGCTCGCAACGGGTCCGTCAATAACAGGTCCATTCACAACAAGTCGTTCGCAACAGGCCGTTCGTAACGGGTCCGTTAACATCAGGCCGTTCACAACACGCAACGGGTCCATTCACAACAGGTCGTTCGCAACAGGTAGCAGGTATTTTATCTGCTCTGTTCAGGACAGGTGTCCATTAGTCGGTCCTGATACCACACCTCCAGCATATCAAATCATAAATGTTGCTTTCTTTCATTCTCTCTAACACATGGATTTATATGTAACTATCTCGCTTCAAGCAAGTATATGAGCAACCCCAGCTGAAAAGGTCACTAGATTTAGTTACAAACCAGATTCTAGAGATTTTTCAGAAATATGTCACTATATACTAGGCGATATTCGAAGAAAGTATGTCCCTAGATTTGGCGGGAAATTCGAAATGCATCTGACCGGAGAAATCGATACAACAACGAAGCTTGCAAGCTTGGATTACCGATGTATCATGTGCAAGTTTCAGTCCTTTGTACACGTTCTCACGACTTTCATCCAGCTATTTCAGCATATTAAATAAGCAGTACGTCACGTGATATATCTATGTAAAGCGAAGGTGATAACGCACTGACGCATATTCCTGGAGCTGAGCCTATTGAACTGTCACAACGAATTAAAAGAAGCATGCTTGCGTTAATGTAAAATATGAAGGTTTTTCCGTGGGCGCTTAGATCAACGCTTTACCTCATCGTACATCATATCCTGATCCGGAATCCATCTTAAACCTAAACTTTCCCGATGCCTATGAAGCAATTCCGTGATTTGATCCACAAAATAAACTATCTATTAACGTTATGTTGAATAAAAGTAAAAAAAACAAACGTTCCATTGTTCTTTCATCGTATCTTACCAAAAATAAATAACTGGATGATTATGTATAGCCTATATTATGCTGATGGTTTTGATAGTAAATTTAGCAGATGTAATAAAAGATTCTATATTTGTTGTAAAAATACCTTCCAATTTAAATTACACATCGCTAAATCTCGTTTACCAGCATGCAGTTTAAAAATTCGTTATATGTAAAAGTATTATGTTCATTGATATCAACTAAATAGTGACAATTTTTGATACTGTAAAACTACAGTCGTGGGAGTTGTGGTGAAGAGTGGTGGTAGGCAGAGGGGGTTGGTTGCAACGGTGCATGCAGTGGTTGATAAGGTGGAGGCTTGATACTGGGTTTTATCTACCCCGATAATGGTATGGCATGATTGGTAGTAGTAGTAAAACTACATTATTTATTAAAACCGCATGTCCTATTTTCATCTGACAATGGTCAAGGTGTACAGTATATATCTGTAGTGTGACGTGAACATGTCTATTTTAGATTACAGAATATCAATGTTATCGTGCGCATAAATGCACTTATAGCATTTCCAACTCTGCTGCATTACGAATCACTATTTATAGATATCATCAACTTACAAGGTTGAAAAAAAGTGAAATACCTTCTACAAATCATATTTTTTGTATACTTTTACACAAATCATATATTATTATCCTATGCTTAAGGCAGCTTGGTTTCTCTCAAAATATATTTAGCCGTAGATCCCGCTGCATTCTTATGTCTAGTTAATTCTACATTACAATATCTATTAGACGTCATCATTTTTGACAACTGGAAATGAGGTAATTGTTTCGAACAAACCAAACTGTTCACGTTCTTTTTTAATGTAGCTAAATCCCAGTTGGTATTAACAAAATTATTAATA
>JAHWXV011058652.1:0-14472 GCA_024586415.1 Phrixothrix hirtus | reverse complement strand
TTAAAAACTAAAAATAACGGAAGTCACAAGTTTATTCGCTACTGTAAAACCATTACATTGAACATCACAACATGTACTTAAGTTAAATTGTGTTACAAGAAAATTTATAGTCTAATCTTGCATATTTAGCAGACATTTCTTATCTTTGAAATATAATAGTGTTAGGATACATAACTCAACTGTGATATCGTTTAGCTAATTTTTAATACGTTACAAATAGGAAACTTTTAATATTCAAAATGTTAAATTTCTTCTACTTCCCTATTGATTTTTGTAATGAGATGTATAATTCATATTTTTGATTTAACTTATTCTACGACTTGTAAATGTATTTTTGTATATATTATATTAATCAAACCAGCATGAATTATATATTTGTTTTGTATTCAAACTTATCGTTAGTAATTATTAGACAAACTGATGTAATTATTTAACTCAAAATGTTTATTTATTTAATACTTTTAACGAACAATGTCAATAAGTGCCCTAGTTGTATCATGCCAAGTTAGATTACGAAAACCTATACATTATGTGTTTGCTAGCCATGATTTCCGGGGCACTTTCAAATTACATTTGAATAGTTTCTTACCTGAGAATCTAGAGTACGATCAAACTTCATTTGAATGGTATATCACGTGAGAATTAAATATACCTGTAACTTGCAATTCATAAACGAAATAAGCCGTTTATAAAATACAAATTACCGCAGTAATATTCTGTACCAAGAGGATAAATTTTGTCTTTAAATGATTTAGAAAAATTGCGTTCTACACATAATTTCCGATTTCTTGAATCCTTTAATAATTATAAAGAATATAATGCCTTAATTTTCATAATTAGAACCGATTACAAGAATAGTTTGTTTTAAATTGATTAAGTTGGAACTGTCTAATTATTGCAAATTATATTGGAAATAAATAAATGGACACACAAAGTGTGCCAAGTGATAAAATATATGCAATTATTAGTAAAGTTGCGTAAAATCAATCATAAAAATTTTATAAAAATAGGTATGCCAATTTAACGCAGTGTAAATGTTCAACTTCATATAAAATAGGTACGAGATCATCTTGAACAAATAAAATATTATTTAAACATCGTAATTAAAAATGCATAAACTGTATGTAAATAATTAAATTAGAGAGTATACATTATAAATAGTACAAGCTTGTTATTATGAAATACAAAAGTGCACTTCTACGAGGACCTGTAAAATCTTTTGATAAATTAATCACAATTAATAATTTTAATTTTATAGACCTGCATATACAGTATGGTCTACCAGCAAAGTATACTATAAAACTGATATCAGTAACTAGTAGGTCTCTTAAATTTTCTGATTATAATCCTTATGTACATAACTTTACATCTTAACTTGATCTGTTAATCCGTTACTTCAAACTCAAAAGTCTTGGACCCGCTTTTCGATTTCGATGTTACCCGATGCATGATATTTGTTAATGAACCACAAGTTCGTTACGCAATTGCACATTTGAGCAAACATCAATTATAAAATTCTGCAGCACTTTAATTCCTTGTAAACGATATGGTTAAAATTAGTGATACCTTAAAATTTTCCAGATTGTCATATGATTCGCACCTTTCGTTTGTATTTACAGCGGGGTTTTCTTCGATTTAGTTAAGCGTGCGCTCTTAAAGTACAGAAGTTCGTATTAATTCTTCATTAATATTTTAACTTCGATCACAAACATGTAACATAAAAACGGTTAACTTTTAGGCCTATGGGCATATGACGTTTTTTGTCTATTTTGATGAGTAAAATACGGTTCTGAAGTAATTTGTTTGCTTGTTTGTTTGTTTTGTGGCTGAGGCTTCGGGATGTGAAAACTCCCTCAACTTTCTTGGATTAGAACTGTCGCCATGCTTACTAAAACTTTGCCGAATCTGGAAGAGTTACACCTCCAGTAGGGATTTTTAACATGCCAAATATCACATTAATACGAGACCTACGATTTTACTTCGTTATCCGAGAAGAATTCGCGTTTTTTTAAATTTTTCTCCGCTGAAAAATTTACCGCCCTCGATCGGGATTGAATCAGCGTCACTTGGATGTAATGGCAAACATGCTGACCACCACACCAAACTTAACCGGCTATCCTAAAGTAGTACTCTAATACATTTAACAGAACTAATTACCGTTGCTATATAGAATTTAGTAAATTCGGATTACGTAATTTTATAATGTGAAGGTCGGTTGAAACTCAGGTCAATAGTGGTAATCTTCTCTTATAAAATCTGATATCAGTATGTTAGGAATTTCGGAATGCCGCATTGTACCTATCAGGGCACAGGACTGCTTTTTGATGCCGCTTTGCAGTCCAGCAAGATGATCCTGTAATATGCAAAAATGGTGCGCGATCTGATCATTTTGGCACACTATATGATTCTCTTGCAACTACATATGTAAGTTAACTAAATTACGTTAAAGAGAAACCTTTAGCGTATTACAAGATATATAAATCAATTTACTGAAACTATGGTGATGTCATTTGGAATTTAAAGGAACGACAAGGAATGGTATATATAAAAGAATCACAGAAGTATCCATTAGTATTCCTTATTATTTTTCGGACTTTTTCTGCATTAATATTCAAGTTACATCACGGCACGGCCAATCTTAATGTTTTTAACGTGTTAAAATTTGTAGGCTTTTTTCTATCTTGATGCAATTCTCACTTGGTACAAATCTTTCTCCTCTAAAAAGGGATTCAGAACGCTTTAGATTCATTTTGAATTAGAACGTGACTCAAACTGTGATGCAAATCATATCAAGAACTACATAATTAAAGGTTGATATTCCGTTCTGCAAAATAAGGAACATTAGACTAACAACAGCAATATCTCAACTTGAATGATAAAGAACTGATAATTTTTCTCTCTAAATTTATTAGTTAGAAATGTTTAGAGTTAAAGTTTTGAATTCAGCCTTGAGCTTTAGCCTAGGCGATTCTAATAGATAGAATAGAAAACCATTGGACGATTATACTCGTAGACTACCCACAGATATTTATTTACGGACGCACTTACCAAAAAAATAGGTAGTTTTCTTGGATAAATTCAATTATTAATAACGAATTTTAATTAGTAATTTGATTTTGAACTTTTCTGTGTCCAAAGATATTATATTTTTTAAAGCAATAAAAATTGAATAATCATTATTTTTACAGACATTTGCATATCTGTTTACGATAATCTTTGGCATATTGTTGATGTTTCGCAAACGATTTTCAAGTCATTTCTGTAACGAGGTATTTTAGGATATGATCCCAGTGCGGAAAACGAGTTAATCTGCGATTTTCAATTTGATATTACGTAAATTAATCTAAACATAATCTACTTATATTAACAAACATTCAACGCTCATCGCTTTACAAGATTAATTTTCTATCTACGATATTATATATAGAAAACGGATATTTGAAAAATGATATTAATAAATTATTTTAATGTAAGCTTTTAAACCTATCTTTGGAAATTCTTTTCTTTTTGCTATTAATATATGCAATCCGCTACAATTTATAATTTGAGCTGCGCGAAAATTGTTTTTTATTTGGCAATTTCAATTAATTTACTTTAACTAAAACGTGAAGTGGTTGAAGTTTTAGGTAACCAACGTATTTTGAAGAATTTTTTATTATCCTATGGATCAAAGACGCTCTTTGCAGAACAATAGCTTTATAGTTAGGAAAGGTTGAATATAAATTCCTTATTCACTTTATTTAATCTGTAAGACCCCACCAGGCGATATACGATCCCAATAATTAAATACATATATTAAGAATAAGAACTCAATATGTAAATTACAAATTCTATATAGACAAATATAACCTAATAATATCTAAGAATGAATACAAAAGTCTTTCGAAAACTACCTCAGATGCGGGGCATGCGAGATTTAAACAAACCTGGTTCATTCAGTGCTTCATATCGGCGGTAATCCAGGGGCGTAAAGAATCGTGAATGTTTAAACATTAAAATTTTCTTTTAAATTGATTTTGTATATTATAATAAATTCTCACTTCCTTTAGGCTTGTTGTATTCTTTTGGGACTAAATAATATATGTACTGCAAATCTGTTGTTCATTGTAGTTTTGAATTTTTTGTGTCCTGGGCCACTAAATGCTGTTCACGTCGACTTTACGGTGTTTCTACTATAGGCCTCTTAGCTCATTTCTTCACGTTGGATTTGGCTTCCTTGTCCTCGAACTATTTTTAGATTTACGTTTTGCACTCGCTACACTCCCAGATTGTTTTAAATTTATTACATTACCTTTAGTAATCATTTTAAACGCTTTATTGCTGTAGTAGACTCCACGCGAGAATTTTTATTTTTAATTCGTAACATGAGTACTTAATCTACTTTGCAGTCTGATTTACATATCTACATTACAAAGTAATGGTGATCTTTTCGCTGGTGTTCTTGTTGTAAATTTAGACTAATTTTGCACGAAAACGATCATAACTTATTGTTCCTTAGGGTTTTTATTAATTTCTGTAGCTTCCCTTTCCAGGTTTTGTTGCCGAATTAGATATCTAAATTTCAAACTGATCTTACTTTATATCTGGCTTGAAATGGTTGAATCTGTCCGCGGCTACCTTAACCCTAAGTAGTTTTCTGTGCAATATCCTGGGTTGCTGGTAATTTAATTTTGAAGTGGCTCTTTTAAGTTTTTTTATTTTTGTGATTTAAGATCCTTCTTAAATGACTCCTTTATAGGCACGATCTTTCATGACACATCTGATTTCAGTTTATTTCACTAATTTTGAAATTTTTATGTTTGTTTCGTGGATATAACTGTAACGCTTGTTTAAAATTTGTTATTTCCCCAACTGTTTGGTTTAAATTTCAAGTACCCTTATTCGCTACTTTATGTAAACAATTAAAAAAAATGAAATAAGTGTGAAATTATGTAACCTTTCGAATGCTAGATCTTACGTAATTTGAACTAATTCACGGGGACTTCAACATAAAACACTTATGAACGAGTATTGTATTACCAAAAATTACATATGTACCTAAATAAATAGAATTTTCTAATTACGGAGCGAGAAGAAGTATTTGATCCTTCATAAATCCAAGGAAGTCACATTTGTGATTTTAATTACGATTCATAATTAAATGTAGAGCAATTTTTTTCCTGAAGATTTTCGAAGTCTTTTTGGAATAAAGATTAAAGCTTCTACCGATTTATGCTTATTTAGATATCGTATACACGTGTGTTAGATATTGGTCCATATTTCCGGGATATTGTGTCGCTTTTGGGCTACCCGATATATTCTGTTGTAGCAAATAAATTGGTCAATTCTAGTTTCACCTCTGAATACTACTTCAATGCGTGTGTCGGTACCCTTTTAGTGTAAATTAGTTACTTAAATTGAGTAAAAAGTAAATCGTTACTTTAATTAAAATAAACCCTTTAGACCTCATATTTAAAATGCTGCTCTAGGCGCAAGAATGCATAAATTGGCGCCGCTGTGAGCGTACACTGGCCACTAAAGGCTGATTAATTATACATGCATGCGCTGAAACTCAGCAAGAACAACGAGAGTGTACTTAAAAGTTGAAAGAGGGACGTGTGCTTATCCGTCTTTATTTTCAATTATTATGAAGCAGTTGAAGTCTGGTCAGATCCTCGCAACAACGAGACTACTCCTAGAGCTTTGTGGAACAGATCATTACTTGAATCTGTTTTAACCCCAATGGAACGTTGTTTTGTGGAAATCTGTGCAGTGTTTACGTTCTTCCAAAAAGGAATTTGAGTTTTTGTATTAGAAGTAAAGTGCTTCTTGAAAGAATCTTCGTGATATTAGGAGTAAAGGCATTAAACGCTAGTATCAACTGAAGGTTCCAACAAAATGATTTTGGTTCTTTAGAAATATTTTGTTGTGATCATGTAGCGAACATCAAATTTGCCGTTAAACCAAGTTTCATATGATAAATATTAATCTATAAAATTTGTTTCTGGCAAAATTTATATTCGTACTCAAGTAGGAACAAACTTTAATATTAATATATGAAATTGGTTTAGGTGAAGTGTTATCCTGAACACAATTTTATTTAAAAAAATGACAACTGAACAGCAACATTTAATAATTTAAAGTATAAGTGTATGTAGCGGAGAAGAATATATATATATTTGATATCGTGGAAGAAAACATGCATGCCTTTTGTAATTCCTATGGTGTTGAGGGAGCCCAAAGGCTATCTTAATGATTGTTGCTTTTATTCAGTTAATATTCAGGGGCGCAATTCAAAAAATAAGAGACAAACTACATATCCAAGTATTTCTTCAGTCACTAGACCAGTTCCCCATGTAGAAGACTAGCCTGCTCCTCTTCCGCCAGTTGCTTTAAAGGACATTACAGAGGATGATGGTGAAAGTAATAAAAGCGTTAAAGACAAAAATGGCGATATTTAGACGCTTGAATACAACTTTACTCCACAATAGTTCTGTTAGGGTAAACTTAATGACCTGGTACGATAGCTAAGTTTGATTAAGGAATCTGCAGAACTACCCGGTACCCGACTTAAAAGTAAAACTCGTTTGTCTCAAGGAACATAGTTATCATGTTATAGACAGAGAGAGAAAGAACTAATTCCTTTATTTTCTAAGAACGTTTCCTTGGTATACTGTAATAATATAAACAAGTTAATGCAATTCCATGGAATTGAACATAACTCTATTCAGTATAGTCTTTTTATTGACACTTCTAAGAGGAGCCTCAAAGATGTACTACTTCACAATGGCAACGTGTATGGGTCCATTTCTGCAGCCCATCCAGTTCAAATGAAAGAAACATTCAAGAACATGCAGGTACTGTTATCAAGTATTCAGCGTGATTTGCACAAATGGTTAATCTGTGATGACATCAAAATTATAGGAATGCTATTATGACAACAAGCTGGATACAAAACATCTTGCATGAAACACTTCTAGACTCCGAAAAGTCTTGTTTATGCCACTACATGCCAAATTGTGTTTGATGAAACAGTATAAGGATCCTATTACGCTATCAACTTTGCTATTCAATGAAACTTCTATTCATTATATAAGAAAAATTGAAAGCTGGGATTTCTGTTGAACGTCAACTCCGCAAATTGATGATAAACAACGATTTTGAGAATACGATGAATGAGAAAGAGAAGGATCCACGGACCGCCTTCAGGTCGGTTACTGAAAACGTTCTAGGAAATGAAAAAGCTCAAAATTACAAGAAAATTGTTGAAACAATGTTGGGAAACTTGAAAAACTTGAGTTGTAACATGAGCGTAAAAGTTCATTTCCTACATTCTCATATCAACTATTTTGCGAAAAATCTGAGGTATTACAGTGAAAAACATGGCGAGCGCTTTCATCAAGATCTTAAGGTGATGGAGAAGAGCTACCAGGACAGGTCGAATCAAAATATGATAACCCAGTGTTATTGGATTCTAAAGAGGGATACTTAAGATACAGGAGGATCACCAAGGGAGTCAAAGAAGAGAAAGTTCTAAAATTAGTAGTGCAATGTGTACACTGCAATACAACACTACAAAGTAATCTTGAGAACATTTCGACATTCTTACGAGTATTTTAAGTAACCACAAAAAACTGTATTTTGATACTAGCAGTATAATAAAAATCGCTAAAATATATTGATTTGTTTCTTCCATTCGTAAAACTGAAATTTGTTAAAATAAACCAAATGAATATATTTAATGGTGCCCATAATGACATCCCCGGTTTTTACGTTTATTAATCAAAATATACTGGGTGACAAAAAAGTCTGGAATATTGCAAATAACTCAAAAACCGTTTTATTAATTTTTGGAATATTTTCTGATCGATACAGTGAAAAATTCTAAATCTAGTGGAAGAACTTTTGTTCACGTAGTTATACAGGGTAACTAACAAGTATGGTCAAATTTTTATTTTTAAATGGAACACCTTGCATATTTTTATGGATGTTATTAGACCTCTTTAGGACAAATTTAACGATATACGGTTTATTATGCCTATCTCTCGAAATTACAGATTTATTGCAAATTAATGCTTTTATTTAAAAATTTAGTTTCCCCTAATCGACTTACCACATAAGTAACTTCTTAAAAAAAATAGCATAACAAGAATAACAAGATAAACATTAATGTTTTAAGAGACGTTCAAAATGTCTGCCATTTTTGGCTAAACAATGAGCAAGCCCGTCACGGAACCCTTGAATCTCATGTCTGATGACATCTTGAATACGATCTTTCAGATTTTCAGTATTCATCGGTTTGTTTGAATAAACTTTATTTTTTATATGGCCCCGTAACAAAATCTATGGTAGTCAGGTAGGTGACCTGGCAGGTCACACAAACTCACCCCTACGACCTATCCATTGATTCGGGAATGTTTGGTTTAAATATTGTCGAACCTGGAATCCGAAATGTGCTGAGGGCACCCGTTTGTTGAAACTAGCCACTACCCCTGTCAGCATAAAGAGCTTCCAAATTAGGTAAAACATATTACTCACGCAAAGCTAAATTAATTTCTGATGTAAGATTTCCATCTATAAGAAAGGAACCAATTACATTCTGACCAATAAAGCCTGCCCAAACATTCACTTTTTGCTGCCTTTGAGTGTGAGCTTCTTCCATCCATCGTGGATTAACTTCAGACTAATACCTACAATTGTCTGTTGGCAAAACCATGTAACGTAAAAGTGGCTTCGTCCTAAAACAGGACATTGTTAGCAAAATCAGGATCAACATTACATATCGCCATAAGACGTTCGCAAAATTCTGATCTTCAATCTAAGTCGTCTTTGCAAAGTTCCTGTACTAAATAAACTTTATGAGGACGAATTTTCTCACTTTCAAATAAATGTTTCACTGACTGATGACAGATACCGTGGTTTGACGCTAACTGTCTAAAAGATTGCTGGGGACTTTCCTGCACATCAATTAAAATATTTAGGGCTTTATCACCGCTAGTTGCTATCTTTCGTCGTCCAGATTTTGTACGGTATTTAACACTACCAGAGTGGTTAAACTTTTTCATCACGTTGTTTATGCAAGATCGAGTTATTCCAGGTCGATTCGGATAAAGTTGATTAAATAAATTGTATACTTCCTCCTGTGTTCTTTTACGGTCACCACAACTTTTTAAAAATGCTTCCAAGAAAAAATACTGGTACAATTGGCGTTCTTAAAATAATCTGGTTTGTCTTCTTTATTGTCATTAGATTACCATGGCCAAGTAAATTTTTAAATAAAAATATTAATTTATAATAAATCTGTAATTTCGACAGATAGACATAATAAACCGTATATCGTTGAATTTGTCCTAAAGAGATCTATCAACATTCAAAAAAATATACAAGATGTTCCATTTAAAAATAAAAAGGTGGCCATGCTTGTTACTTATCCTATATAACTACGTAAACTAAAGTTCTTCCACTAGATTTAGAATTTTATACTGTATCGGGTAGCAAATATTCGTGAAAATTAATAAAACCCTTTTGAGTTATTTGCAATACTCCAGACTTTTTTGCCACCCGGTATAGAATATACATATGTAAAATATGTAGCGTAGTCCATTTAAAAACTAAAAGTCAATGCAACTTCCAGTAAAATCGGAAGTTGAAAAAATATTTTAGGTAATGAAAAATATATCCCAAATAAGGCAGTATAATTAACATGTGTCTCAAAAGTCTTGGAATCTACTCATGACTTTGACCAGGTACGTATTTTCTTATTTCATACACATTAAAATTAGAACATTAAACAAATAACCAAAAAATGTAATTTTATTAGTTGTCGCTGATTATTACAAATTACTACCAAATTTGTATTTGTTAATTATTTTACCTGAAAATATTCACACAGACGTCGGTCATTATGAAAATAGCTTTCCCAAGAAATATCCTTTGTTCTTGTGTGAACATTGTAATAATCAGTAACAACTAGTAAAAATTACATTTGTTGATTATTTGATTTGTCGTTTTAGTTTTAATATGTGTGTGAAATGAAAAAAGACCCACCTTGTCAAAGTCATGACAAGAATTGATTCCAAGGCTCCTGGGACACACGTTATATAAAATTTCATTTCTATAGCTTAAAATTCAAATAATAAAATTGAGGTGGAAGTGGTTTTGTAGACAGCCTGCATACTGTGCTAATACTATTAAATGGACACAAATTAACATTGCCTAAAAATAAATGTAATTGTTTAAATTTTATGTTCATTAAATATGAAATTTAAATTGGACAGCAATATTTTGATTTTTATGTATCTCCATCTCCATTTTTTTTAATGTTTATTTTGAATTCAATAAATGCTATAAATTTGTATTAAATGCATAATAACTTCTACAATAGTTTATTTACTAATATCAATTATAATATTTTGAGCCACAAAATGCACACAAAATCCCCTGAAATAACATACAAATATAAAGAATTGTTTAAATTTTAAAACTTGAAAGATGCAAATTAGAAAATAGTATAAGAGAATCGTTTCATAAGATGTTTTATCTGTTCGTGTGTCATACAAATGCCTACTTGAGTATCACAATGACATTTATCTATTTGCGTATTGAAATGAGTCATTTCGAAACCTATTTAGGTTTCATAATGGTCTTCTTTTTAATACGGAATATTTTATTTTAAAAGGTTGGTAACATTAGTAATTAACCCTATTAAACTCGAAATCGAAAAGAAAATTGATAAGACTTTTAATATTTAAATTTTTAAACTGTTGCTAAAATCCCTAAATAAACTATATGTTAAAAAAGTGCGTTTTTTCCTAAATTTTTAACAAATAGATAAAATAGAATAAAATACTCGTTTCATAAGATGTTTTATCATACTCGTTCATTAGAAAACGAATCTCTACGAGGTCCGTTTTCTAAACTTGAAATCATGTGATAAAAACATGTCTTATGAAACTTATTTTTTAATATACTATTATTATGCAATGAGTGTCATAATGATCCATTATAGCACCATTGAGTACTGTAATGCAATTTATCAATAACTAAAATATCTATTATCGGACTCGTAAGATGAAACCCATCTTACGTAACTAGTCTTGAATATACTATTATAAGGCCATGTATACGGCCATTTGTAAACCCGCTACATACGCTCATTACAGGAAATGATAAGGTCTAAGAATGATACGATATTTCAAGTTGTTAAAGTAAAAATATTTTATTTAATGTTGTTCAACATTTATTTATTTTTTTACATATTTAATCAATAATTTGCTATATGGACCAAGTAAACGAAACTTACCTTGTAGTAGCTATGATTTCGTCTATAGCGATAATTTTAAAGAAATAAAATTAACGAACGGAAACGAAATATACGTTTAATAGGGCAGAAAACACTTTTGCTGGCTTATCTGGTTTTTCTCCACTTCGTCTCTACTAGAAAATTTAATCCCGCCAGCAACAGTGTAACCTTTTTGCCTAGTTAACTAAACAACTATAATTTCTAGCACACAGGCAAGAAATACGAGGGAAGATTTGACTCTAACTTTTTATTATAGCAAGGGTTATAAAAATAAAAATGAATGAAATACATTTATTTCATCTCTCATCCAATTTGTAGGTTCTTCGGCTGCATCCACAGCAAAGCTTGCACCACTTGAATCACCTGCTCGTCTGATGTAAATTCCTATTCAACCTAGGGCATCTTAAGTGGATCAAATAAATAATAAGCACAAGGGATGTTTGGAACACGAAGTAACACTTGCCATCCCAATTCGGTGACCGTATTTTGAACTAAACGGGCAGTATGCGGACGAATGTTATCACTAAACAGTTTCCGTTGTTTGATTCTTTTACTCGCAAGACCAGTTGACTGTAATATTCTGCATTTATTGTTCTCCATTATTTTAAATAATCCACAATAATTGGATCTTGAATGTTCCAGAATACTGTCGCCGTCACTTTTTCCACCTATGGTATATTGTAAGTTTTTGGTTGGTGGAGAACCTGAGTGACGCCATTTCGTGCTAGCCTGCTTACTTTCTAAGATATAGTTATGAATCCATGACTTTTCAGCTGTTATGGTACGTACAAGCAAATGGTCTCTTTCATTTTGAAACCTTTGAGGATATTCCTGTCTCTGTTTGTCGGACAGGTTTCTTGGTACCTACCGTGTGCTAACTTTAGAAAATTTAAGCTTATGCTGGATGATAGCTTGTATATTACAAATATTAATTTTTTCGATATTTTCGCTAATTCACCAATGGGTGCTCGTTTGTTTGTTAGAATAATCTTATCAACTCGTTCGATATTCAATTCATTTACTGGAGTACGAAGTCTTGAAATATTAGGAGGGTTATATACATGTCTATGGCCGCTTTTAAATGAGTTACGTCATTCAAAACGCTTAATACGTGAAAGAATTCTTCTTCCAATTGTGCATGAAGTCGCCGCTTTTCATCTTTTGCACATAAAAGTTTGATGACAGTACACTATGCGACAAAGTAGGGAACACCATCCGCCGCTATGATTAACACACATTTATGCAAAGTAAACAAAATTTCCGGTATCGTTAGACTACATAAGTGTTTTGATTATTGCACAGAAAACTTCGTGGTAGTCCTTTACTAAGAGAACAAAACTAAAATGTCTGGGTCAAATTACACTCCCCACGTAGAAGAAATATAGTTTGGAAATTAAATTTGCACAAAAAGGAATCTTGTTGCAACATACGAATCGATTACCAATAGAGATATGGGCGGTAAAACGCAGAACTGTGCTCCAAATGACGTTATCCGCGCGTATTTTTATGCTACCGAGACCATGACGTCAAATTGTTTCAAATTACAATATTCTAATATTCCCTAAATCAAATACGTCATAAATAGTAACACATTTTTATTCTTCTATTATTTAATAAATAAATAACACATGAGTTTAATATGTCGACCTTGAGGTCGAACTTTGTGCGTTTATACATCATTTTATTTATTTGTATTTAAAATATGTTGAGCAAATTAAATTGATTGCTGAAGAAGATTTAAAATCTATGTAGTAATTCTAACATTTAACTGAACAACTGACCATTAGAACTGATTTAAACAAGTTTTTAACAAAAAATATACGAGGTTACTGAAACATATGATACTTATATATACAGGGTGCGGTAAAATGATAGGCACTATTTGGGATGTCAATAAAATCCAAAGCAAAGAAAGAAGTTTGATATTTTTGAAAAGCACATATCGTGCCATTTTGAAACGTCATGTTTTAAAAATTACAGTACTTAAATGACGCCCATTCATGTCGATACATTTTTGAACGTTTTCACGAAAGTACACCATTGCTCTGCCGACAATCTCTTGCGGAATTGCGGCGATTTCTTCTCTTATGGCTGCCTTTAAACCTTCCAAATTGTGTGGCTGACGTCTAAAAACTTGCGCTTGGGATATTTCCAAAGAAAGAAATGGTAGGGGTATAAATCAGGCAAACGCGGAGGCCAGGCAAGGTCACCACGCACAGACACAACTTTTCCCGGGAACATTTCTTGGAGAAGATTGAGTGAGCGACGTGTAGTGTACGATGTAGCGCCATCCTGCTGGAACCATAGAGATTCTAGCTTGATAATCGTTTAACTGGTTGAGTTTTGGACGTAGAAACTTGTCCAACATGTTACAATAACGATCTCCGTTGACTGTTACAGTTACTCCATCCTCTTCAAAAAAGTAAGGATCCCACACACCGAAATTACATATTGCAGACCAGACAGTTAACATTTGGGCTGTGAACTGGTCGCTGTTGAAGTTCCTGTGGATTATTTTCCGACTAATAGTGGAAATTTTGTTTATTGACTGCGCCCGATAGATGAAAATGCGCTTTGTCGCTAGAAATAACAACAACTACAGGAAGAATGTTCTAAAGAATATTCCAGCAACAATTTGTACGGGTTTCACACTCTCTTTCACTCAATTCCTGTACCACCATCATTTTATACGGATGCATTCTAAGTGATTTTCGTATAATTCTCCAAACACTTCGATCCGATATTATTAGCGCAGCTACATGCCAACGCGAAGAACTTTTGGGAGAGTGCTGTACTGAGGCTCTGACTGCATTCTCATTTTCCGGTGTTCTTGCTGTGATTGATCGGCCAGTAGATTTTCGCTTAAGCACAGAACCTGCTTCACGGAAGTTTAAAACCCACCGACGAATTGTTCTTCCGTCCGGAACGGCACTATGACGATCAACATCAAACCGAATACGAAAGAAACGCTTTGTCGCTATTACAGATTCACCATTTCCTATAAACTCTTCTACTGCAAACGCGCGCTGTAATTGACAATGGCACGGACGTAGCTACCTACGGTGACCGCGCGCATTACTTTACCCCTTTCACAAACCGAGCAATGACTATTTAAGATCCTACCTATCATTTTGCCGCACCCCATATATATATATATATATATATATATATATATATATATATATATATAT
>JAHWXV011058199.1:0-13577 GCA_024586415.1 Phrixothrix hirtus | reverse complement strand
TATATATATATATATATATATATATATATATATATATACATATATTGTATTTACGTGTACAATAGATATTTGTAGACCCGTAGTCTATTCTGCGTTAGACAAAGCTCAAAACTTGACAACTGGTTTATATAACTGAATAATGAATAATTTAATTGAATAAATTACTTTCAATGTTAAAACAATTCCGACAGTTCTACGAAATATGGTCTTACGGGGATATTTAAT
This sequence comes from Phrixothrix hirtus, assembly GCA_024586415.1. Lineage (NCBI taxonomy): Eukaryota > Metazoa > Arthropoda > Insecta > Coleoptera > Phengodidae > Phrixothrix > Phrixothrix hirtus. The sequence goes on along the minus strand of JAHWXV011058199.1, from coordinate 13,352 downwards.
TAAATCATAAAAACCGTTCTGAAAATTAAGCTCTCATAAAGTTCAAATTTGAAAAGTGGATCCTATTACATTTTAAGCAAGCATCTCTTTGCAAATCCATAGTTATGTGGTAAAACTCATCGTGTTTATTGTGTATAAGTGTTCTGTTAAGGTATAATAAAATAATCTGAGTCCGTGCTCAGAAATTGAGAATATTGAATAAAGGTGATGGATAGGTTCAACTATAAGCCTTTAATTCTCAATAAATAAAGACGTAAATTTGTTTAATTAGTGTTTATTAATGCGATGACATGTTTCGAGGTCTTCTTGATCCCATCATCAGATATCCAAAATATCTAAAGAGTCAAGAATTTAGTTAAAGTCAGAGTGTATACAGATTTTCACCATGTTCAGGTACTAATTAGATAATGTAAATAATTTAAATTTAAAAAATTGTTTTATAATTAATAAATTCAAGATTTGAATGTATTTAATAAAATTTTAAATATTCGTACATAAAACAATGGATGTATACAGTATCCGTCTTATAACGAAGGAATTTCTATTGAAGAAAACTGTTTCTTACGAATAGTTCATTTTATATGACATGAAAGCATTGAAACGAACTTATACGAGATGCAGCACAAGAATCTAAACATAAAGTGTATGAAAAGATAAAGTTATCGTCACTTCTAGATTTTGATTTGGTTTTAATGCTGCATTGTATTTTCCTTATTTGGCAAATAATTATGCAGATATAACAAACAATAGCGTATGGCGTACGTGTATTTATTTTACACCTCAAATTACATTACCGTATTGGCTAGAAAATAAGGAGAATTTTATGTAAATAATTCGACTACACAAAAATCATAATCACTTTATTAGTTATTATTTGAAGATTAACTTCAACTAATTTAATTCAAATAATTAATATAGGTAATTTGAATATCGGAACAAGCGGAACCATTTCGTATAAGTGCTATATGTACACGTTTGATTATTTGAACTGATTTTAGATGAACATTTTGTATTATTTGTAGTTATTTTTAAATAGCTTTCAAACAACTGTTACCATCTACATGCCACGATTTTTGAAAATATTATCTAATTCGTTTTAAATAAAAAGTGATTTTAATTTAATTTTAATGTATTGTTTTATTTCTTATATTTCGAAAATAATTATGCAGGCGTATTAAAAATAGTGTATTATACACGTGTATAGGTACTTTTAAATCACTTTCAACGTTAAGGGTAGTCCGTCATGCTTCGTGCCCTTAAACTCGTTGCGCGTGCTGCAAAGGGTAGCTTATGCACTTGTCTATTATTACATCTTTATCATAACTGTAGTTTACACACCTTAGCAACGTGCATCAGGATGTTTCTACAACAGACGTGGTTACTAGGTAGCGGCTTAAATAACTATAATAGTTTAGAAGTATTACTAGTTTACCATCTATTATATTAGGATCTAGAACGTTAATGTTGGAAATTATGCAAAGCAGAGAACGCTGTTATAAGACAGTGACGTTGTATGTGTTCGAAACTTTACTTGTTCTGAGTGCGTCACTGCATTTTATTTTCAAACGGCTACCTCAGTCGAAGATGTGACATCGGTTTACGAAACTCGAAGGGTTGATTTATATTTCTCTGTGACTCTCAATTACTTCTTCATAGTTAAGCTTCACATGTGAATCACACATTTATAACACTTATCTCTTAGAACAATTTTTGCGGCACATTGTATATTTTACAACTATGCAAGCTTTTATTTGCTCTTAACACGGTCGTATAATAACTTTTCCGATTTACATCAAAATCGTAACTACTCTTTCCATCAATTTGACGACTAATTTTAAATAATTTATATAGAATGTTTTCTAATTACATTGAATACCTCAGATTTTGATGAAATTTAGATATATTGTAGATAACTAAGGTATTTCTTTTCGGTTTTATGGGGTATTTTCCATTGAATCAGTAGACGAATTTGAAGTCATTACATAGGCGCCTTCATCCTTAATCAAACGAATTATTTTTTCAACACTTTCAACTTGTTTAAAAGATGAAAACTACCCTTTAAAGTAATTGTAATAGATAAATACTCCCTTTAGTATGACTGAATTTATTTATAAAAATATATATTTTAGATGATTCGAAAATAAAATTTAACTCTTTCAACTTTCATCAAGGGTGAAAACTACGCTTAAGAGGAATTGAAAGGGAAAAATACTCCCATCGGTATAACTCAATTTATTTAGAAGAAATATATGCTATAGAGTATTTCAAAATAATGATTCTGCATTTTCATCAAAAATAATTTTAAATATCATTCCAGTCATATTTCTATATTGACTATTTCGTTGTAATTAACTGATATATTTTATATTAGTTTCTTTAAATTTCACTATAAAATTGTTTCAAATGATAATCATGTTTGTCATGCTTTACACAGACCATCGTAAGCAATTATAAAGAAACAACAATCCACTTAATTCAGCACACTAATATTTATCGACAAACAGTGTCAAGCTATATCAAACACTGTATGAGATAGGTAGAAAATCTTAATAGATAAGGCTTCGAAACTCAATACCTATTGAGGCATAACTCCTTAAATATTATTAATCGGTAAGCATCTTTCTGTTGTTGTAATGAACCTATACTTCCGCCGTTCATTTTCTTCGTACGTAATTAATTTAGTGAATTATAAGCATAAACTCACTGCGTTATGACAGTATAGCTTCATTAAATGAATCCATTTTTTTATTTAGTTGAGGTCCTGTATATATATTTTCAATTAATCATATGTATAATTACCGCCTTTTCAAATACCGTTTTCATAATTATTTATTTATCTTTGCTTTAATTATTATTTTTATAATTACGGCTTACCGAGTTTATTTATCAATTCGTATCTAATTACCATTGCATTAATTAGTATTAAGATCCGATATGTTTTTAAATACTTTATATTGTATTAATCAAAAGGGTTCAAGATTCTTGACGTCAAGTCAACGTTATTTTGCTTATGTAGGTCAAGGCGTTTGAACTTTGTGCATATAAAACCACGAGTGTTAGAGTGTGATTAGATGATTGCCTCGTAGTTTTGCATGTCAATGGAAAATTATACTAATTAAAACTATATCAGCCACTTTATTTTTAATGATATGTAATTTAATCATTCAGAAGAAGTTCCGTATTGTATTCCGACATATGTCATTTAATTGTCGTAACGTTAGTTAGCTTAATTAAACCTGAATCATTATTTTTATTATTTCTAAGCATATACAAACAGTTCTAATATTGATGGTTTTACTCTCCGCACACGCTTAAATTACATATACGTTGATGTACCAATTTGTTACAAAATGTTTTAATTAACGAAGTTAGGCCTGAAGAAAGTTATTTCACCTTGGGTTTGATGATAGCCGTTTGGTATTTAAACACGCATTTATAGCCGGTTTAGAAAGAGTTGTTACTCCTTTGCATAAGGAAACACCTCGAGCGAGCTTTATTTTGCCGCTAGAGCTGGTAAAATCATTTGAAATCTATGAAATAGATTAGAGTTACCCCCAAGAATAAGATTTTAAATTCAAAGAAAAAGCGACAAAACTTTTGTTACGGATCTTAGTATTTCAATGTGACGAGACAGCGTGATCTATTAACGGTTAAGAGACTTAATTCTCGCGTGCGTCAGCCTGCATCATGCATTCCCGATTTTCATTTAAGTACACTTTAGGCAATTCCCATTTAGTGGATAGTAGTTGATAAAAATAAACACTTACTGGATTGTATGAGAGCAGTTCTTCCTATCCAACAAGTTGAAGAACCTACCCCGTGCATAGGCTGGGGAAAAGCTCTCGCTTAATTAAACCCTGGTTTAATTATGAACAATTGTACATTATCCGAGAATTACATAATTTGTTTTGCACTCGCGTCAAAGGTTCAAGCAACGGGATTACACGTACGATTCTAGCTGCGTACGCCATTTTGAGATCTATAACTTCCCCATCAATATTAAAATCAAAGTATTAAATAAAGAAAAGGCATTTTCATGCCATCTACGTTTGACAAAGTATACTAAACGGCTGTCAGAAATTTCAATGAATGAAACCTGTAAATATTCAAATGATTTGTTCATAGTTTTATTGGTTTATTGTTTAATTAAATACTGTTCTTGGTTGAATTGTGTTATTAATAAATAATTGAAATTACAAGAAAGTGAGGTTTAAATGATTAAAATGAAATAACTACTCATAGAGTGAATACATATGAAATACAGTTTACAAAATTCAGGTAAACATACTGTTTGAAGTAATTATCATACAGACATTTCCGGTTAAAAATACATTACAACAGGTAGAATAATTAAAACTCAATTACATTTCAAGTGTGCACCTACAATTTTACGATTGTCATTATAGATACTGTGATTAATAATGAATCAAAGCTGAACTTAGCATAATAGAGCTGTTTAAGTTAAATTCTATCATGAGCAATGACTCGCTTACATATATATTGAAAACCAATTAAAAGTAATTAACCGACTCGAGTAATTGTGAATCATAATTCACACTGGTAAAAGGCCTTGAAAATAGTGTACATATTAATAGTAAGTTTTAGATGTATAGTTTCCAAAGCAAACTAGTGCAGCTCCAGTCCTAAACTCCCACTTATAAGCTACCCCATGGCATTAGTAACCTGTTTCAACCCTAAGAGGTAGGAACACGTTACATTGTTATGGGATTATATTTAGGTTATAGAAAATATATTCCAACACATTGCCAGGCTTTAATGATAAAAGGTATGTTGTCGAAATAAGGAAACATGTGTAAGTGGAACCCCATTAATGTCAATCTATATCATGTCATGCACAATTTCTAGGAACAAATCCAAATGAGGTTTTCTTTAATCGAACGCCCGGTATATTTTTTAATATTTTAAACTTTACAGAAATACTAGTATGAATTCAAATAATTTCGTCTGAATTTGCGAGATTTTGTAAATTTACGCTTTTGCTAACTTAAGAAGCCTAACGAAACCTCCTCAAAACCATTTATTTTGAGTACCTTTACTTAATTGTATTTTTTAACCATAAACGTTGTAGGTGGTAATTTATTAATTAACAAAAAGTTACATAAACAATTAAAAAATTGTTCAAAATGGTTGTTGGTCACCTATGCACAATTTATATGGTGCGAATTTATGTAGCAAACTATTGTCGGCAATGGTATTTTTTCACTTTCACGTTGTATTGTGGAAACAAGAAGGGATATAGAAATTTAGTAACCAACATTTTAGACCTCAAAAAACTAGGACAGGTCACGAAAACAGCAACTTTCTGTTGCGCCAATAACGCAAATAGCCATTCCTCAAAAAGTGGACGTCCTGTTCATAAATTATATTGTAATTGAGTTTTGAAGCCATATCTGTTAAATTTTTCTTCTTATCTCAAAGGGTATTATAACTTGACAGTTTTTGCGGATAAATATTAATACGTTGAATTAAGATTGTTGTTACACCTTCATAATTATTTACGATGGTCTATGTATAATATGACAAATATATTTGTCGTTTGAGACAATTTTATGCTAAAATTAAAAGAAATAAATATAAAGTACATAAATTAATTACAATTAACTGGTCAACATCGGCTGGAGGTGGAATCGCCCATTTAAATCATTTTTGATGGAAATGCAGAAACATTATTTTGAAATACTCTGCAAGCATATATTTCTTCTAAATAAATTGAGTTATACCGAGGGGAGTATTTGTCCCTTTCAATTCCTTATAAGGGTAGTTTTCACCCTCGTGGAAAGTTGAAAGAGTTGGAAAATTAATGTTTCATTGAGGATGAAGGCGATTATTTTAGCGTTTGTTCCGTTCAAATCAGTCCACTGCTTCCATGTCAACTGCCAAAATGATCGCATATAGTTTCCAATTCGACGGGTTTTTACCCCATAAAATCGTTTTAGAGAACATAAAAAAATACGTAATTCCTATGCTTCATTTGTCTACAATATATCCAATTTTTATCAAAATCTGAATTGGACACTTGAAATTCCTTGCTTGTAAATCTAGTATTCCTATGTTTCAAATCAAACCACGGATATATCTAGCATTCCTATATTGTAAGATTTGTATGCATATGCATGAACAGCAAGATGTCGTCGCTAAAGTTAACCTGTTTGACTAAGTGTATTTATATTCACGGAGTGATATAAAATTGTCAAAGGATAGGTCCTTTATACGACTTCGTAAAAGCTAGTGGTCAGTCGCCTTCACATAGGTCCGAAAGTGAATTTAGATCTGTTAACATTGCGGGATGGTTCATATAAAGAAGTAAATACCAGGCCATAGATGTATAGTAAGAATAAAAAGTCCATACCCACCGTAAGGTTGAAACTGGTTTACGCCCTGTAAGCTTATCGGTGCTAGCACACTCCGCTATTCAAATAGGCGGAGTTATTAGAAAATGAAGTTATATTAAAATCATAGGGTGCATTTAGTAGAAAGTAATAATTACAAAACGAATCGATAAATTTGAAGTTTATCTGCTGGATGCATAAATTGTGGAAGTTTACGCATTATCAATTATTTATTTATAGTTGAACACATTATGAGTTTATTGACATTTGATTTGCAAAATTAATTTCATTACTGGTTTTATTGTGTGCCGCTACAATATTATTCTCTTACTAATATGGTAGTGGTAATAGGGGTATTTTCTTGTAGGTTGAACATTGTTCCAATTTTACAATGTTACATCGTCCGATTACTCACCGGAAATAAAGAAACTCTTACATATCAGTTACCTTTGAACCCATTTTATGACAATTGGTGACGATATCTCTTAAATTAATTAAACATTTTTTTACCTCTTCATTGTCTTAAAAATCTATAGGTGTTAAGATGAAAGTGTACTACCATAAATTCTAATTTTCTCCGATATCAACTTAAGGTATTAATTTTTTTTAAATGCGTTTAACTCCTATACACTTTTTCATAGAATTTAAAATGAATATAGCATTTAAAGATGTTTAAAAATGTGTTGCTTTAAATTTGTTAACTAAGCAGCTTCTCTCATTTAAAATTATCCAAAACGAGTTGTAGGAAATACGTTCGTTATCCTTGTAGTAAAGGATACAACATATAAGAAAAGCAGAGTTTCTATAAAAATGTCAGAAATCATATTGTTTCATTATATAATCTTTTATATCTATATCTGTGACAACAACATAAGTGCTAGTAGCATACTAAGATAGTTTCAAATAAACTAATTATAAATATACCCCCGGGGAATGAAAGAGTTTTATTATTCAACATTGTTATTTGTCAAGAGTCTATTGGCAGTGGACACAGCTTGGAAAACGATCTACGTACTACACCAGTGATGGTCTTTACGGATGCAAGGGTGTAGGTCGACGATACGGCCCAGTTTCCAACGAAGAGGAGGAAGGCGTTCTTCTTTCATGACTACCAGCGTTCCCAATTGTAGATTGAATTTATTTGTAAACCATTTTGTTCGCACTTGCAATTCTGAAACGTACTCCTTACTCCAACGTTTCCAAATATTTTGATGTAGCTGCTAGATTCTTTAGAACGAAGAAAGTTGATTTACCGGAATGTTAATTAAATTTGGATCAGGTAATGTCATTAATAACCGACCAATTAAAAAGTGAGGTGGTGTAAGAGGATTAAAATCCGTTGGTTCGGATGAAAGTGGAGTTAATGGACTCGAATTAAGAGTGGTTTCTAGTTGAACTAATAGCATGTTAAAATCTTCATAAGTTAATAAATCATTTCCTAATACTTATTTTAAGTGGTATTTGCAAGAGTTAACGCAAGATTCCCATAGACTACCAAAGTGTGGGCTGTAGGCAGGCAAAAAATGCCACTTAATACCGTGATTTGTGTTTGATTCAATAATTTCATTACCACGTTCCCTTAAGAATCGGCCCAACTCTAAAAGTTCAGAATTAGTTCCTAGAAAATTAGTTCCGTTATCGGAATATACTTCTACCGGCTTACCTCGACGAGCATCAAATTGTCTAAAGTATAGCAGAGACGTATTGGTTGTTAAATCTGTTACAAGTTGAAGGTGAATTGCCTTTTTTGAAAAGCACATAAATACAAATGTACGACTTGTTAGTTTTGAAACCGCGACGCTTGTGGTCCTTGATTAAGAAAGGACCAGCATAGTCCATCCCATTCGTTTGAAATGGAAAATATGGTTGAAAACGGGAAGGTGGCAGTATTGCCATTATAGGTTCTACAACCTTTGATAAGCGTGTAACATTTAATGCAATGCTGAAATACCTACTTAGCAAAATATCTTGTGGGAGTAATCCAAAAATTATCTCTTACGATTGCCAACATGTGTTCAGAGTCAGCATGAAATAAATGAATACGTTCATTTTCCATTATTAGCTTAGCTAAACCATGTATCCCATGAACACCGACGAGCTGTTTCCTTTTAAATGGAATAGCGGAGTTCTCAAGTCTGCTACCAACACGCACAACACACAAGGAGTCCAAAAATGGGTTAAGCCGTATTAACGTAGAAGAAATATTTCATTGTTTTCCTTGTATAAAAAGCATCATTTCTTGGGAAAGGGCCTCTCATTGTGAAACCTTAATAATAAAATTTATAGATGCTGATAATTCAGTGGCAGATAGAGGTCCAGACAAACGTTCAGATTTAGGTGTTAAACAGTTTTTTTGAAATCTTAGGCAATAAGATGTGATCTTCTCGAGTTTAGTAAGAGAAGAAAACCCCTGTAATATAAAGAAATCGAATTGGGGTGAAATTGTCAAGCAATGACGGCTATTGCGTATTTCTAGAAGTACAGTTTCACTAAATTCAATGTTTGGCCAAAAATGTTCGTCTTTATAGAGAAATGATGGCCCATTCCACCAAAGATTTGATTTCATCAATGACTGCGGTATACCGCCTCTAGAGACAGTATCTGCCGGGTTAGATGAACTTGGAACATGTTTCCACAAAGCGTGTGTAGTTAATTTTTGAATAACGCAAACCCTATTACTAACAAAAATCTTAAGACTATTTGGTTGTCTTTTCAACCACCCTAAGACAATGGACGAATCGGTCCATAGAAATGATTTGCAGATTTTTAGATTTATGCATTTTACGACTTGGTTAAAGAGTCTGGCTAGAAGAAGTGCTCCGCAGAACTCTCGTTTTGTAACTGTTACAGGGTTTAAGGGAGAGACCCTTGATTTAGCGCATAGAAGTTGAACATGTACCTGAATGTGTACATCAATAGAGCGAAAATAAAGGAAAACTCCATATCCAAATAGAAATGCATCACAAAATCCATGTAATTCTATATAAACAGGACCTTTACAAAAGGCATTACGAGGAATTTCTAATTCATTTAATTCGATAAATTCCTTACGGCACGAAATACACTTCACTTGAATATTGTTAGGTAGTGGCTCATCCTATGACAGTTTTTCTAACCATAGTTGCTGTAACAAAACCTTAGCAACCATTATGAATACAACGAGCAACGCAAGAGGGTCGAAAATCTGCGAATCCTCGGAAAGAATGGTTCTTTTCGTGATTTTGCTAGAAGATAACCTCAGAATGGAATACATTAGATGATCAGTTTGGAAAAGAATAGACAAGCCCTAGCATATGTGGATGATTATGATCACCAAATTCAAAAACGTTTGGGTATAAATCAACCCTTTGAATGTTTGACAGTACTCGAATATCATTAGGGATCCGTTTTCGAATTGAAAAGCAACCGGCGACTAGAGTTATAGCAATTTGAGAACAAAGATTGTTCGCTTGTTCATGTGTACCCGACCCCGAAATTAGATCATCGACATAATAATCCTCCCTAATAGCTCTAGAACTCCAGGTAAAGTGTCTGTAGATTCTATACCCAACTGCATTAAGCATCGTATTGCTAAAAATGAAGCAGATGCAGTATCGTGCATCACTGTATTTAAATTCAAAATACAAATTGGATCGGAAGGTGAAAGGCGCCATAATATCCCCTGCAATGGTCTTTGTTTTGGTTCTACTAAGATTTGTCGATACATTTTTTTCAATATCGGTTGCAACAGCATAAGCATACGCTAGTAACCATATAAGTATAGAGAACAAATTCTGTTGAATGGTTAGACCTACTAACTGAATATTGTTCAAAACGTATCCAGAGGTTGTCGCAGAAGATGCGTTGAAGGCAACACGCAATTTTATGGTAAGACTGTTCTCCTTGAGAACCCCATGATGCAGAAGATAATATAAAATTTCAGTCTCATTAGTACTAGTCACCGACACGTGGCCTAACTCTTCATATTCCTTCATAAATTCACTTCTAGGTTGGAACGAAGGCGATTTTCCAAAGACAACAATCGCTTTCGCGCGGTATCATAGGAATCACCCAATATTTCAATTGGATGCTTGAAGGGAATATTTACAACAAACCTACCGTATTTCTTTTGAATGTTCTTAAGAAGTGTTTTTCGCATTCATCTTCTTCATTAGATCGTACGATTTCTGCAGGATAGTTTTCAAGTTCCCACAACTTTGAAAGCTGAAAATTAACGTCAGATGAAGTACTAAAATTACAATGAGTGCTTCTATTTGAAGCAGCACCTGTGTCAGCGGCAATAAACCAACCTAAACGAGTTTTATGAAAAATAGGTTGATTAAATCCTAATTGTACTTAACCATTACACATAAGCTTAATGAAAACTCAAGAGCCAATCACGAACCCGATTTGACGGGGCTTATCAAAGGTAGGATCAGATAACTTAATATGATCTGGTATACGTAGACTTCCTAAATCTACATTAAATCCAAGCATAGTTGTTATAATTCTATCTAGAACTAGATAAGACAATTCCATTTTGAACGAGGAAAGACGTAATTGTATGTATATCTATAACACATTGTGCTTTAATCTGATATGTAGCTTTATTCCATCAAGATACTGAGATATTTACCTCAGACGTAGGCAGATTTAATTTGATGAAAAAAGCAGATGGTATAAAATTTGATTGAGTTCCCGAATCCAGCAAAATACGTATGGAATGGTGTGACGTTTCAGTCCTTACTGAACGGTATAAGAGGAATTAAGAACTTGAGTTCTACCCAGTAGTAGGTGGTAGCTCTTAGTCATTAGGGGTTGTTCTTCGTGTAGTTTGTAATCCTGCTTCGACGATTTGGGTGGCCGGAATGACGTGGAAATGGTTTTCTTGCTATGGACGTCGTTTATGATAAATGACGTCGCTCTAACTTCGGTCTCGATACGAACATCTATTTACTGTTCGATTCGGTTAAAGGCGGAATTGGAAAGATAGGTTGCCATACTAATTTATTGACAAAAATAAATAAGTTATTTTTACAGTGTAATCAAATAAACTAATTAATATTCATTAACAATGAATTAACTCAAATATATCTGGAACTCAAACTTAAAATCATTCTATGTTATAAATTAGAAATACTAAGTTAGCAAACAAAGTAAAGATGAATGTTCGCGTTTATAACTGGTACCAGAATTCATATAAGACTCGAAACGGGCACGTGTGGATCTACCCGAGGCTTTGAGGTTGCCAGTCGGCGAAAATTCCTAGCTCCATTCGCTCTCTGTTTCCCTGATACTCGTATAAGAATGCACGAGTTTGCTATATGCTTTTCGGTTTACAAAGATGGGTTAGGCGCCTAACTAGCACCCTCAGCGTAGTTGGTGCTGGGATGGATGGGGAGAGGATACCGGCGTGTATCCGCGACCAGAGATGCCTCTCGATAGATGCTGACCGTCTTTGCTAAAATAGCGTCGCTAGTGAACCGCGACCTAGCTACTCATTCACTAACAGCAGGCTACCTTGCTTGAGGGAATCGTTTCGGTTCGGCGTCGATGTGCATCCGCTATCGCAACAACACAACGCATAATGACGTCGACGGCGCTCGGCGTCGTTTCTGTAAACCGCAACCTAGCTACATATTTACAGACGACGAGTAAGTGTACTCGGCGGATAGTTTCGGATCGGTGTCTATGTGCGTCCGCTATTGATGCAACACAACGCACAATGACATCGGCGGCGCTCGGCATCGTTCACAGCTAGCTACTTAGCAAGGTGGTTGTAAACGACTACGTAGCGATCTAGTGTATGGTTTCGTGACACGACCTCCTCGCATACAGCGTTCCCAACGGTTTTGATTCGTAACTGGACGGTCTACAGATAAGCGGTACTTAGGAACCTGCGTTGACCTGGTTATAAGAATTATTCACAAAATCAGCTTTACCGACGAGGGAAAGCTTTAGACTGACTTTGCACTAGGCAACTTCCCGTATAAAGTCTCTATGAAGACCCTTTTCGACTTGTAAAGTCGCTTTATTCATATTTATTTGGTATTCGCTTTTTTCTTTCTGCGAATACTGATGTGACTTGCTTTCTTTGTTTGCTAACAAAGTGATACGAATAACGGCTGCATGTGTTTAATTCATTCAATTGCGCAACATTATGTAAAATTCTTAATTAATTGTTTATTAATTAATTTATATTTCAATAATCGGCTATCGCTATTTCGGTTGTTTGTGATTGCTTATCAAAGCAATCTTGAGTAATTTCGGGCGGTAGCGGATCGTATTTACATCAGGTTGCGTTATCCTATTTAATTGTTTTATAGCATTTTTAATGCAGCTTTCAATTTGTAACGCCCAACCTACTCAATGGTTCGCTTATATATATTAATTACGGTCTTTTGCTGGTATGGGGGTCGGTTTACAAATGCCTCGGGTAGTTTCAGAAGGAGTGCATTATCAGGCATGGAGTACATTGTATGCATCAAGTTCGAAGCGTTTGGAATGAATATTGTAATAGGTTTAACTAAAATGAACTAATTAATTAAATAAAACAGAATGGGGATATGTACAGGGGTTGCTAATGAACAGGAGGGGTTTGAATTTAAACAAAAGGGAATCTATGCATTCACTCATCAAGTTGAAACTTAAATTTTATACAGCACACTGTATAAATAATACTCTTTATTTACGACGGTTATTTTAAATATTTTATTCTGGCCAGATTGTTTTAAATATAATACTCTTAAACATGTAATTTACATTGTATATTTTCTATACTTGTATAAATTAATTTTCCAATATTAATTGGAATATTTTACTAACCCTTATTCTAATATTAATAATTTAACACAATATGAATGTAACATTGTTTATTTATTAACAAAACATTAATGCATGTTGGAAATTATGTACAGTTTTACTTAAATTATATATATACAGTTTTAAAAAGTCAACAATAAACATTTGTTGCAATTGGATAGTTTATTTATAAAACGTTTATGTTCAAATTTTATTTAGCTA
>JAHWXV011057894.1:0-11375 GCA_024586415.1 Phrixothrix hirtus | reverse complement strand
ATATATATATATATATATATATATATATATATATATATATATAATACGGATGGTAAGGTAAGAAATTAAAATTATCCTGGTGACCCAAATTTGGAGTAATAATACATGTGTAAACCTTGCCCGAAAAGAAACCAACACGTTTAATAACAATAAATACTAAAATAAATGTCACTTACATGAAAAATACTATGCATAGCTGTCGACCACGTGTTTTAAAATTAGCCGAAATCATAATAAAGTGAATGTGATATAGACATTTCCTTGTTACAGAAGAATAAATCTACAATAATCTGGCACTAAAAGGATTTCTTCATACTTTTTCAAAATTTTCGACAGGCCCTGACACATTGGGGCTAAGTTTGGACTGGTACAATAAATATGAATGGGTAATTTATTCTTAGCCAACCGTATTACGTAGGTAAACAACTATAACAAATACGGAAACTGAATTATTTCCGTTTATTACAAATAAAGTTAATAGTTTATAAAATACTTTTTAACTGATAAATTTAACGATAATTTTATAAACAGAATTTATGATTTTGTTTAATTTTACTCTTGGTTTGGTAAAACTGTTTTGAAAGGTACGTTTCAATACAGCGTGACCTTTAGAATTATCCTGGGTTACCATGTGCACCTACTATTTATAGCTTCTACAGGTGGAATTAATCTGTCCTTAAGATCTTTTGAACCATTGTCCGGTGTACCTCCAGTTCATCATAAGTTGACTTATTTGAGCTTGCTATTATTTTCATTTCATCCGATATGGTGTTAGATGATTTTAACTCCAGATCGTTTAAATATAAAAATCGTTATTTATGACGCGATATTTAACTACGTTAATTTTTTTTGAACTAAACTCTATCAAAAACTGCTTTTCTTAAAATGTGTGAGATAGATGGTGATTTTAGCTAGGCTTTGAATAAGGATAATTATAATTGCTGATTCGTGATACTTTACAGCACTTAAGAAAGTGATATAACATTTTATGAAACAAAACGTTTGTCTACTTAAAACGAGGAGTATTTTGGTTTCATGGAAGCTAGTCGAACTACAATGACATAATCGTTAAGTAACACCTTATATTTTCTAAAGCAAAGATGCAGTTATCTAAATGTAGTTTTAGTATATAATTCACGTCTTAAAGTCATGTGGGCTAATTGTTTTCTATAAGTTTTGAAAATTAGAATTTGGAGTTCATTACTTTGAAAACAAATCATCGTTATTAAAGATTGGTGTCTTTCGATTCTACGTAATGGAATGTTTAGTTAACTACTTTTCCTGATAATGAAAAAGGCAGGCTTCATTTTAATAAAGAAAGCGCCGCAAAAACTACGCCTTAAAGGCATGTGTTTAAGAACTTTAGTTTAAATTTACTGGATAGTAATTACTCGTTCAGAACTGAGCTTTGATTAATTAATTCCGTTTTAGTGGTATATTTTAATAAAGTTTACAAAAATTATGGGTGTAGGTTTAAATTCGCGAGTGCCATACTTGAAACTTTCCATTAATAATTCTTGTTTATAAAAAGCAGTTCATTTATTATTTTGTAACAATAAACTACAGCTAAGTTTAATTTTAGATAATCCTTTGGGCATCCTGAATGAGAGTTATTTATCATTTTTAGAGTAAATTAAATTGTGTGACTTCCTTCACGATATCTCCTTTTATTCTAATAAACATTTCGTTTGTTTTTGCTTAGATTTAATTACATTTAATTCTGACAGATTATTTTTCCTTGTTGTAATTGTGTTTTATTTAGATCTCGAATATATTACTATATAAAGGTTTGTGACTACTTTTATTTAACAGCGTATTATAATCATTTGATTTTGTTTTATGCATTTGGGTAAGGCCTCATTAGGTGAACTTATGTTTATAACCATTGTGACAAATCACAGAAAAACAAAAAATATTTCTAGAAGTAAATATATTTGCCATGGTGACTAAAATATTAAAATATAGAACCAGAGTAGAGATCTCCCCTTGCAACCATCATTGAAATTTCATTTTTTTTCAAGCCTTGAAACCTTGAAAATCATCAACCGATTGCCCTAAGCACTAGCTTTAGTAAAATTCTAGAATATTCATTTATTTCTAGATTAGAAAACTTTATATATTGGTATAAAATTATAAGTGATAATCAACATGGTTTTAGATCAAAAAAATCAACTAACACAGCTTTAAACTCATTCTATGCGCAAATTCTATATTATTTAGAACAGGGTGAATGTCCTACTGGAATCTTTTGTGATCTCAGTAGGGTTTTTGACTGTGTTGATATAAACCTCCTTTTAAATAAATTATATCAGTATGGCATAAGAGGTAATGGCCACTCTTGACTTTCTAGCTTTTTGCGTAATAGAAAACAAATGGTGAACATTTTATACACAGATAATGCATCTAACTCAAGGCAAATTACATCATATACATTAGGAATTGATATAGGTGTGCCTCAAGGATCTATATTAGGTCCATTTTTATTCATATTGTACATTAATAATCTTGAAAAGAATGTGTCAGGTGTGAACTGTGTATTTTATGCTTTACTAATATCTAATAAGGATAACGGAATATTGAGGGTAACTACCAATCAGGTACTTAAAGATGTATCGGAGTGGTTCAATAACAACTTATTATATCTAAATCCTGCAAAAACAAACGCAATCAGATTTCATAATTATGAAAACCTAAATATAGGGAAGGTTGACCTGTATTTATATAATGAGAAACTTAATTTTGTAAATGCTGCCAAATTCTTAGGCATACACATAGATGAGAATCTATGATAGCATGTCCACTGTTCCAAGTTAATTACTAAATTGAACTTGATTTGTTATAGTCTAAGATTTTTAAAAAAGTACTGACATTTCAGCAGCTACTTTCTGTATATTATACTCGTTTTGAGTTGCTCTTAAACTATGGAATTTCCATATGAGGTTCTGCCATGATGATGCATGATGTGTTTATCCTGCAGAGCACTATTCATACAAACAACATACTTACAATATATTCCTTGTATGTTTATCGGTTTGCTTGTTACACTTATAAAAACAAAGACAAGTTTATAACGGTTAAAAATCTACATGACTATAACAGCAGACAGAAAGGTATCATTTAGGAAAACAAATTTAGGATGCAAAAATACTTAATAATCTCCCAAATAACATAATAAATTGCAGGACTTTTGGTAACTTTAAGAAGAATTTAAAGGATTTTCTTATAAGGAAATGCCTGTATAACATAATGAATTGTCAAATTAGTGTCAGTTTGTTCTGAATGTTTTATGTGACTTGTCCTATGCATTATATGTCTTCAGGATTAATAAATATTATTATTATTATTTATTTTTGACTCTTCCCGCAATCTTTTAGTTGCAATTTACACCAGGCATTTTGCTAAAAGTTACAGGTTACAATATTAATGTTGCTAAATATTCAGCCAGTTGACTTGATAAGCTTTATGTTAATTCCGAATTATTATTAAACTATTAGCATTGTATGACTCTGTGTTATAGATAACGTAACTATCTTATTTCATAAAATAGATTTTTACATGTGATAAACTTTAAAATAAATAATACATTTACAGTTTTTTATCATATTAATGAAAGTATATTATTAAATTTTCAGGCAAGATTTAATTCCCAAACACCCCAAACAGGATTTTTCAAGGAATGGACTTTAATGCTGCATGGAACAAGGGAACCTCCTTATACTGAATTAGCTGTCTTGGATCCCCACTCAAAACTAGCTATAGTTAAAAAAGCTCATGAAGGACAAAGCAACAGTATTTAAAATTAAGAATTAATACATAATGTACCTATAGATTATAACTAAATTATAAAAAAATAAAAGTATAAGAATTATTGCAAATATTTACAACATACTATAAATTTTCTATTTTATTTTAGTACAAACTTTATCACATAATGTTCCATAAAAAACACAACTTTAATGTAAATATATATCACCGCTTATTAATTATGAAAAAATTTTAAGTGATAACCTAGGTTAATATTTTTGGTGCTATATTATGCAAGTAGAATACAGATTTAGAATTGTTAAGTATATTTATACATCAAAAATTATCTGATGCAATATGACATTCTATTGTTATATATAATCTCAAATTTTAAATATGTAGAAATTTTATTCTGTAACTGACAAAAATAAAAATAATTGTATTTGTATACATTAATTTATTTAATTACAAGTATTAACACAATAATCGGTACACTAACAAAATGTTCAAGTCAAACAAAAAAGTGATATTGTAACGTTTTGGCTCGTACTGTCTTTTACTTAAAACACTTTTGGCTAGCTCTGGACTATTGACTTAAATGGTTGGGTAACTTTTGGCAGTTGGAGAAAGGTCGGGTTCGTTGCGTTATCTTTATATAATGCTACTTCGATCTGCAGACAGAATTGTTAAATGAAAGTATACACTCTGTAGTGTTCCAAAACTATTATACTCTTGAAATTTCCTCGTATACCTTTATATATAATTACTTTTATATAATGCATGTGAAACTTTTTGATTTAACTCTATATATACTGGATTATTATTTTGAACTTACTCGTATACAATTCATGTACATGAATGTTGAATTATCCTGTACAATTTGACGTTCGAAACTGTTGGTGACTTTCTTTAGCTTTGTTTAAACTATTTAGTGAACTTTAGTTTTAACATTATTTGTTCAATGACTTTAAGATCTTTTATTGTTTATATTTGCATGCAGCTATTACATGTAACAGGGTATTAATTTGCATTCAACTATTTATCTCAGTTACGAAACATTAACTGATTATTATATACATTTATTAATTAATACTTAATGCAAAATACGTACAGAAAATTTATCCTAAACTAAAACCTTACAGATTAATATATACAGAAACTTTAGCCGTAAATCGGTTTACAATTTTTATTTAACATATTGACCTACAAGGGAGTGGTTGTGATTTAATTGATTTACATGCAGATGCGGCTTAAATGCAATGTTTTTATTTGGAAATGGTGGCAAACTGACGTTGGTTTTAAATGTTGTTAAAGGTTTTCGTGTAACAAAGGGTTATTAAAACCCTTATCCATGAATCTGATCGTGTTTAGACAATAATAATGTTTCATTTTTAGATCCCATCCATTTCGTAGTTAAGGTTGTCTTTTATTCAGTGGATGGTGTACAATGAAATATCTTTTCCGACAGAGTTTCGTACATCGATGTAAACTACACTATTATTAGATGCAAATGTATTGACCCCTGTCTTTAAATAAAAATAAACAAAAAACTGTGGGGTGAAACTGAAAAATTCAAAAAGAATTGTGTGGAGAATTTAATGCTTAATCACATATAAATTAATTATCCTTGGCAATTGATTCCTTTAAACATGGTGTCAAAACATGTGTTGAAAAGTGCAATTTTTACGGTTGTACAAATGAAAAGTCAGCTTTAAGTTCCTGTAACTTTTTTATTTATTAAAATAATTACTTCAAATTTAAACTAGTAATACAACAATAGATTGGCTATAGTATGGTAATTAGTAATGAATTGATAGTGATAAAATTCTCTATCCAACTGTGTTTATTTTATTTAATTTGATTCAGTAGTTCCTTTTCTATTCATTTTTAAAGAGAGGGGTCAATTCATTTGCATCTGATAGTATACATATGTGAAATTAATGTACCGTAACTCCTGAATTATTAAATTGTTAGCTAGTTTAGTATTCAAATTTTATGCATACATATGATAAGAAATAGCTAACAAAACAATTTAACAATAATTCAAGGTTAATAAACAAGAACAAAATTAACTTGCAAAATACTATAAATAAAATCATTCCATGAAATGAACTGTAAATATATCTAAAATAAATAAAGATAAAGAATACCTGGAATCAGTAGATAAGCAAAAGAGTCAATGTATCATTAAATAAAACCCACCTGTAAAACGAGATATGTCAAGAGAAAATTAAATCAATTATGAGTTAGACATAGACATCTAGTAGTAATAAATAACATGTAATATTCAAGTAGAATAGAAACCTGTAAAAATTTAGAACTAAGTAAAGTGTAATTTTTAGTAGAGGACACCGTTGTACAAACTTTTATGTACAAAATTTTATGGACACATCACAATAGTATTAGATACCTAGGTGGAAAATATCTCATTTCTCTCGCAAGAAAAAAGTAATTCATCGAGGCCATAAGGCCGAGGTAAACTATTTTTCGAGAAAGAAATGATACTTTCGCCATGTGATTCACAATCATTCAAAATACCCTTCAAAAGTTGACATTATTCATAAAAGCGTTCAATAATTTTTTGACACTTACTGTCATTGATAACAAGTGTGGTTATAATACACATAGTAGATCTACAATGGATTTGTCGGGTAAAAAGTAAACACTTTCCAACCAGCTAGAAAGTAAATCGATAAACAATTGCTCATTTTCGAACCTCTAAAACTTTATAAAATTAGTATATTATGCAACAAGTGGAAGAAATTGCATTTCAACTGCGAGATAGTTTTTCTCATGAGTGAGATGACGTAGCCATTGAGCGAGTAAAAAAATGTTCGAGCACTTGAAATGCAACTTCTTTCATGTATTACATATACTATTTTTTCTATGAAGTTTTGAATTAAACTGAAAATAGAACTATATTGTGTAAACAGCGCTACATAAGAATTATGCATTGACAATTCAATTATATTTTAAGCTAACCTTGATTTTATAGAGAAATACATTATGGCATGTTATTTTGTACTGCATGTATTTATAACAAATGATGATTGTCAATTTCAATTATACTAACTGCAAACGATGTGTAAATGACATACTTCAATATTAACGAGTAAAAAACAGTACATTATTACTATACGATTGTGAATAAAATATTTTACAGAAAATTAATTAATCTAGACTTTACAAACTTTACAGTCTTTATCGTTCCCTATCCTACTTACATGAATTTACCTGTAATATTATCCCCATCTATCTTTTGTAAATCTATGGATGCTTCTTCCAAGACATGCATATACAAGGGGCACTATTTATATTGTGAGCCTAATAATAAATAAACAGTAATTTATCATTAAAAATTGATTTATTGTTTTGCAAAATATTCTCCCTTAGGATCTAGACACTTTTGCATGTTTTCGAACCAATTCTCAAAATATTTTTGTCATTTTGTTTGAGAAATCTCTAAATTATGGTTTTGAATGCATCGGTACTTCTTCTCTTGTTATCCAAGCAATTTATTTTTGACATTCAGAAACAAAAAGAAGTCAATGGGTACCAAATCAGGACTGATCCAGTGGACGACACATTAATTTGATTCTTTGAGTGTTCAAATAATCGGTTGTTAGATGAGATGTGTGATACAGAATGATCCTACGGTGCTTGTTTGTTTTCCTTATTTCGCTGAAGACTTCCAACAAAAAAATGGTGGTATACCATTCAGAAGTAACCATTTTATGTTCCTGTAAAAGCACTGTTGCCACATGACCAGTTTTTCCGAAAAAACAGGCGACCATTTGTTTTGTTGGGTTTGGTTCATCTTGAAACACCCATACAGCCGACTGCTGTTTACTTTCTGACTCATATGCCTGTTACAATATTATATACGTCTTTTGAAGCACCGCTATTGTATTTCGTAAGCATTTGCTTGCATCAATCAACACAGGCATCTTTTTCAGATGTTTTTAAATTATGTGGAATCCAACGAGAATAAACCTTTTTCACGGCTAAATGTTCATGCAATATTGTACATACCCTAATGTATAAGGTTGCCTCAATGTCACATGATGATTTTGCATTATCGCTTACTGCGAGGTTAGGTGATCAAACTTTCCCTACGATCAGATTTTGCCAAATCTTAATGACATATAAGTGTTTCGAAGTTTCAGCAACCAGTATTATCCACATAATATACTCTATGTAATTCTATGGATGTTTCTTTCAAGAAACACATAAGTAGATACTCCCCCAGGTCCACAAATATTATATAAGCTTATTGGCGTATCTGTCCAAGGTTAATATAATTCCTAACACTATTACAAACGTCTCAAATTATTTAAGATAAGGTGAAAACCAATGCACTAACAAAAATTTATCTTACTCCTAAAGAATTGCCAATCCACGATTGTTCCATTAATAACAATAAAATACAGCAAGACGTTCGAAAAGCCTGTTGCATGAGTCAATAATTAATTGGTTAGAACTTATGATCACAAAGTGCCTCCGTAGATAATAATTACATGTGTATTATAATCATTGGCTTAAGGCATAGGCATAGAATTGTAGATACTATGAATTTAACACTTCGAAAATATATGTTTTAAAATGCTATGTGAATCTTATTAAATTGCTAATTAAAAATAAATGTAATAAATCAGGTTTTAATATAAGTAAAGAAGGAGAACTTTGATAATATACAACTGCGCCTGTAATTAATAAAGCGTTTATGATTGCAAATGATATGCACATATGCCCAAAATAATAATTAGAACTCACACTTAGCTCCTCCCAAAATTAAACGAAGTTTACAATCTGCACCTGTAGCCATACATCCTCCAACTGAGCGAAACTGATATAACCGGTTAAATAGTAACAGACAGCTAATATAAATACTTATTGCCACAACTCAACCCTTACTTTATCATGATCCCAGTGTTGTCGCAATAAAAATCACACCTTCATTGTGAAGCTTAATCGAAAATTTATCATAGACAAAATCAGTAAAAGTGGCAAAAAACGTATGAGGTTTGAAATAATTTAAAAGACACCTTATTGAACCACGAAACATCAAGTAAAAGTGACGCACACAATGTTGGACGCCCGACAAGCTCCACAGGACCGATAAATTAAACTTTCCGGTAACCGAAGAGTTACAATAACAATAATGCCCATTATGCGAAACTCGAAAAAAGCTAAATACCACAAAGAAGGTAAAGTTAAAGTGATGCCCACAAACAAAACAGCCCGATAACGCAACTAAACATACATGTATGCAAAATAAATATGCACTAACAAGTTTGCTGAAGGTGCCCAAATGAAATAATATATGGTATGTATATGAAACTTGTGCATATAAACAATTATAAATAAACAAAATATAAAATATAACAAAAGACCTCTTCATTAGCTTCGTCAAAAACCATTATTCAAAAAGGTCTCGAACAACTTCCCTAAAAAATTACTTCCTTTGTAGCTTCTTCGAAAAATAGACATATACAATTTCCCTCAAAAGCTCTTAATATTGATTTTGCCAAAAGCTATTTATCCACGAAAATTAGCCAATCCTTAAACAATTCTTTACCATAAAATCTAAAATAAACAGGTTAGCAAAAGGTAATGTAGATAACTCTAAATACTTGCTTCAAATATTCGCACAACCCCTGGAAAATTTTTTAATCCAAAACAAAACAAGAAATTAACAAAAAACACTTTCTGTGCAGCACTTCAAAACGTACGAAGAAATTGAGTCTCTAAATGGTTTGCCTCAAAACAAGAAAATTTCTATTAGGACAGCATCTACAAATTATCTGAGAGGTGGGGAAAATGTGCAGGTAGCGATGGAAATTACCTTAAATAAAGAACTTTTTATATTTCTCTTAAAATTAACGTGTTTTCTTTGATAAAAAAATCTGCATTATTAATCGGTACCTTCTTAAAGGCTGCAACTTTATTTTTTCTATAGATAGACAGAGTAATGTCACAGTCAATGGAAGCATCCACCGTTAGCAGGAAATCCTTCATATCCCCAATTTCTTTTTGGATGGCTTACATTTGGTGAATCTTATCTGATTGTTACCTCTTCCAGGCATAACCATTTTCAAGTTGTTCTGGGGTCAGACAAGGATAATTAAGAAAACCATTAAATCAGTATCACCACCGGCTAATATTGCTTCTCTTCCCTCTTCAGCCTAAGCAACTGTTGCAAACACTTGAGAACATCAGCATCCCCTCAGCCTAATGTACTATACACCCTACTTTCTGCAGGTGAATCTTTACTAGGGAAACGAATAGCATTTTGTTGTTACTGTTAGAGAGGAATTTATCTTAACATACGATTACAGTAATGGAATCTTTCACTTTCATATCTCTACAAGTGTTCTTTATTTTTTGTACTGAATTCTTCCTACACTTGACAAACACCACAATAGCTTTTCTGTAGTTAGCAAGAATGTAGATTGTGTATTGCTGGTATATCGCCTAAAATGTTGCAGAATGTTGCCACACAAAACGATGAAGGAAATATCGACTACGTAGGAAACTCATTATAGTGTTGCAGTGCTCAAAACTGGTTCAGTGTCTTTAGTTATCAAAATACTTATCATAAATTACTGCAGGCTCATTCTCATTAAATGTGCTTTGTCAAAAACTTATACTGAAAGATTTCAGCCAACTGTACATCTATCCTCATCATATACACAATTCAACGTAGAAGCCAGTTCGGGTTTGTTTACCTTGAATTAGTACATATGATAACCAATTTTTATATCATAGCTAGAGACTTCACTGTGAATTTAGATTATAAACCACCTTCAATTACCTTTTCAGA
This sequence comes from Phrixothrix hirtus, assembly GCA_024586415.1. Lineage (NCBI taxonomy): Eukaryota > Metazoa > Arthropoda > Insecta > Coleoptera > Phengodidae > Phrixothrix > Phrixothrix hirtus. Next base: position 808 of record JAHWXV011057894.1, on the reverse strand, counting down.
ATTGACACTTGCACCAGCCAACACACCAATGAAAAACAAAGTAAGTTCAGGTGGTTTCGGGAAAGGACTGTGGTGCCAAAACAAGGTTGCAAAACGCTGTATGTCTTGTGTAATTCTACATGTTGTTACGAGGTAATAGTTTCAACACCAGCAAATGTTTCCACTGCATCAATGATTCTGGAACACGCTGCAATTGTAGATGTTAAAATTGCTCTGTCCCCATTCCTTATTGATCTCACCAACATCTGCCACTTTAAAACCTTTTTACTTTGCCTAATTGTGAACTTGTATTTCCAAATTCTTTATTGGATGAAGTTTTTGGTGGTTTCAGAGAGACCTGAGCTAACTTAGCATAGTTAAGGTGAGCAGAGGCATGAAAATGAAGATGGAGGAAAAGTTTCCACTTCTCTGTCTTAATAAACATGTTTATTATTTCAACCATTTCAAGGAGCTGAATCCACAATCGTTGGTATGACTACATTCTGCTTCATCTTTCAGATACTCTTCTAGTGATGCCATGAACATCATCATTGGGATGAACTTGCCTATTTCATTAGGCAGAGTGGTATTGTTTACTGCATTGTTCTTGGTCTGTTAATAATAATTAATTGGATAGCATGCGTTAACTTTAAACAATGCAGCAAACGTAATATTTTAAACTGTTTATAAAATTTCGTATTTTAAAGTAGGTTTCCACCTGTCAATTTGTAAAAGGGTTGAATACCTTTCTAAAGATTACAAGGGATTATCCTAACTGTACCTTGTGTATTTATATTTATTTTAATTGCATGAGCCAAAACCAGATTAA
>JAHWXV011057879.1:0-14303 GCA_024586415.1 Phrixothrix hirtus | reverse complement strand
GATATCTATAATATTTTATCAATGACAGGAAAATATCCATTTTAAAGAGAGTTTAAAAATATAAGGATAAAAAAAAATTATCTGGAAAAATTAAAAGAGTTAGGGAATAGTCAGGGAAATTTAGAATTAAAATTTTGTCACCACCCTGAATTGAAACTTTGAAATTAAAACAAAATTTCTCTAATTGCTAACAAAACTTGAGATAAAGTGAATGCACAAAGAGTAAAGCATACAAGGTGTAAAATATGCACACAATCCAACAGTAGAAGGAAGCAAACTATATATCACTGCATTGAGTGTAAAGACTATCAAGAGTGTTTCAAACCCTATTACAATTTATTGTAAAATGTTTATATTTTAAATGATGTTATTTTGTAAAACGTTTTTATCATGTTTTTCTACTAGTTTACTGTAAAATGTTTTTATTTTGCAATTTTACTGTAAACCCCTGTTTTATTTATAACTGTAATATTAATTTTATTGTAACATTTCGTATTTAGTTATAATGAATGAAAAATGTTTTAATAAATATGAGTGCTGATATGAGGACTCTGATCGGAGTCAGTGAAATGCACCATCGCATTTTCATTGTCAATGCCACCAACTCTGGTTGTAGTCAATAATTTTTTTGTAATTCTACAACCTGGTATTGTCAAAATCTATATCTTTATACTTTCTATTTATTATAACAACAATCACATACAAAACTTGTATTTGGCTCTTAACACGATTAATATCTATCTGGCTAGCAACAAATGTGAAGACACATTTGCACAAACTAAACCAGTATACAAAACACAAATTAAAAAATATCAAATTGATTATGTGCAAGAAAACAGGCATATTATTATGCAATTGTGTCCATATAAAATGTTAATTTTAAATTAAGAGAAATAGATAAACTGTATGATGAATTCTTTGTACAATTTTCCATCGAGGGAAAATGCAGTGCGGCAAACATGCAAAAAAAATTAATATTCAATGTGGCAATAGAAGATATAGTTTAGGCCCTCGACCAGCTAATAGATGGTATAGTTAATATTATTTGCTGCAATGAAATTGAGTTTCATTACTTAATTTTCTTTGTTTACATTTTAGTTATTATAAGACCAAAATTTGTATTTGTAATCAGACATTCTAAAATTTGATTTAAACATATGCTTTATAATAATTAGAATTTCATTATTTTTATTTTATAACATTGGCTATACTAATTATTATGTCAAATTGTTGATATAGTATGTTGCAGAATAACTGTTATTGTTATGTTCTTTTTCTTTTTGTTTTGCTTATTTCTGTTATTTATTAGTGTCAATTAATCTTAGACCAGTTCTTTTTAGAACTATCAAACTTTCTTTTTGCTATTGTAATTTTAATATGTAGGCTTTTTACATTTTGATTTATACTCTAAACATACTATAAATTCAATATTTTTATTACCTTATTATTAACTATAACATATATAGCTGGTTGAGTGCTTTCAAAAATAGGTTCACACTATGCGATTTTTGTTGCTGCAATAATACTTACGGCAATTTAAGTTGCACATCAAAAATTGCAAGCGCATTCACATTATGCAATACAATTTTCTGAAAATCAAGTGCAATACTCGTTAATATTTTAATCGCATGAACTATTTTGTAAAAAAATCAATTTTAAAATAAAGTCTTGAATTATAAATACGGATAATGCAATATCTACAGATAATAAAACTGCAGATACTGCTTTATTACTGCAGTATTATTATTGGCGCAAGTACTTTATTATTAAATTCAAAAAAGAGAAGGTGGTGGGTTAAACCATGGTTTAATAGGAACAACGGAAATATAAATTTTGTTCATAATGAAAGTTTTAAAAAGTTTAAGAATGAGAAAATTATTATCCAAAATTGAAATGAGTATTATTAAGCATGACATTGTTAGTAAAATTTGATTATCAACATATATATAGTGATGATAAAGAAATCCCTAAAAATAATAACTAGAATTGCATGCAGCATGCAATAAAAATAGTACTAGTTCTATTCTTTGCAATGCAATACAAATTGCACCAGCTGTTCAATTTTATCGTTTGTGCACATGTTGTGCAACAAAAATTGCAAGTTGGGACAACAAAAATTGTGTGTGAACCTAACTTAATGAATTTTATTATATTGATAATGGAACTGGTTCAAGTGATAATAATAGTAATCTAAGGACAGGTATTTCAATCTTCTAATATAGTATTGAATAACTGTTTGACGATTAATTCTAATAGGAAGTTTATATAGTTATTTGACGATTTCTTACATTTTTGTTACATCGGCAACACAATGTACTATATAACAAAGATAGAAATTCTAAAATTGGTACAGGTAGGAATAAGATAAAGATTAGTTTAAACCTATCCCTAAAAAAGAATAACCTAACCTTTGCTTGATTGCGTTTTCATATGTTGTATGTTTTTGTAGTTTATATTTTATAATTAATTATGTAGTTTCCATTTAAATTCTAAGTAATAGCAGTTAATAAATATTATTACCAATGAGACCAAAACCAAACAGGCACAAGTGATTAACTTTGATAAAGATGAAGTGCATTTATTAATTAAAATTATTATGTGAGACTAAATGTTATCGAAAATGAATGCACAGCTAATATATTAGGATTACTATTTATGTATCTGGAATTTGCAACACTGGTGATGTAAGGTGCCATCTGACGTCCATCGTAAAGTTTGACATTTTTGATAATATACATACTCAAACATTTTATCATACAGATGTTGTTTGAATTGTTTACACAATTACTTGAAAATTTTATTGCAGTAACCAAATGGAATTAACTCATGAACATTTTTGTGCAATGATTTATTATGACTCTCGACATAGATTATCTCAACAACAGTGTATCAATTAACATACTTTGACGATAAAGTGTCATCTAAAACCAATGTACCTCACTGGTTTAGTGAATTCAATTGTGTTCATCATTCTTTCACAGATGAATTTAAACAAGGTCATTCAAAATTGGTAGTTGTTCCAGAAACAATCTATCCTGTGCACAAACTAATAATGCAAGATCATCAAGTGATATATCCATGAGATTAAAGCATCCATGGACATTAGTATGACAAGCATACCTAAGACTTTTACATCAACATTTAGCCATGAAAAAGATTTGTTCATATTGGATTCTGCATATTTGACAATTGCTCAAAAACAGCCTCGTGTCAATTGATGTAAAGAAATGCTCCAAAAATACAATCATGATGCATCAAAAACTTGTATAACAGCAGTCGACTGTATGGGACTTTAGACTGGAATATGACAGGTCAGGTGGACTGATTTTATACTGTGCATGCCTTTTTGAGGGTTGATAATTAAACTAAAATGAACAAGAATAAAGGTTTTTTAATCGCTGCTCGCTTTCCCTTCATAATAAAAATTGCATTTTCATTTGTGAAAAACTTTTGTGTTTTTCCGTGATATTGTACTGCATGCCTTTTTAGCAGAAGGTAGATTAAACAAATTTAAGGTCTTGTAACAAAAGGCTCAAAGGGATATTTGAAAATGAAAAAAAAATTTATCAATTTCTGTGTTCCGAAATTGCATGCCAATGAAAAGAATGAAAGTTTTAATAACAATAATAGTCTGGGAAAATCGACATCACCACTCGTTGGAGCGAAGGAGGAAAATTCTGGGAAAATCTTGTGAAAATTCAGGGCACATTTTCTACAATGACGAACTATTTCAAATAAAGATTAGTAATAATTGTATGATGAAATAATCCTCTAGCAAAAATGGCATGCATGCAGCTCCAGCCCATCATATTATAAACAATAATTAAAGTTGCAAAAAAAAGCATGCGAATTTCCATGATTTTTTTGCACTCCATTTAGTAAACCATTACAGAATAATATTTTAAGTATAAATAAAAAATGGCATGCATGCGTGTTCAGCCCAATATGAAAAAAATTGATGAAGCAAATTTTTTTTCAATTTTTACACTAAACAATCAGAAAATTTCCGTCACTTTGTTTAGAAAAGTTGAGGAATACTGCATGAAAATTAATTGAGTTTGCAGAAAAATTTACTGCAACCGTTCTGCAATTTTATTTTCTAAAGCAGTTTATTGCAATAAGTCTCTTTTAAATAATAATTAATATTAAATTTTATTCATAATGATTTAATAAAAAATTATTTATTAGATTAGCATACATGCCATTTTTTTATTTATGCTTAAAATATTATTCTGTAATGATTACTAAATGACATGCAAAAAAAGTCACGGAAATTTTCATGTTTGTTTTACATCTTTGATTATTATTTATAAAATGATGGGCTGGAGTTATATGCATGCCATTTTCTTTTCCAACTTAAAATATTATTCTTTGAAGAATTATAAAATGGCATGCAAAAAAAGTCACGGGAAATTGCGGAGTTTTTTAGTCAAAACATTGAAAAAAAAATTTTTCGTCAATTTTTTTCACATTGGGCTGAAGCTGCATGCATGCTATTTTTTATTTATACTTACAATGTTATTATTTAATGAATTACAAAATGGCATGCAAAAAAATCATGGAAATTTGCATGTTTTTTTTGCAACTTTAATTATTGTTTATAATATGATGGGCTGGAGCTGCATGGATACCATTTGTGCTAGAGGATTATTTCATCATACAATTATTACTAATCTTTATTTGAAGTAGTTTGAGATTGCTTAAAGTGTGTCCTGAATTTTCAGAAGATTTTCCCAGAATTTTCCTCCTTCGCTCTAACGAGTGGTGCATGCCAATTTCCCCAGACTTATTTTTATTAAAACTTTCATTCTTTTCATTGGCATGCAATATCGGAACACAGAAATTGATAAATTTTTTTCATTTTCAAAAATCCTTTTGAGCCCTTTGGGCTACTGCGGGATGCATACCTTTTGTTACAAGACCTTAAATTTGTTTAATCTACCTTCTGCTAAAAAAGGCATGCAGTACAATATCATGGAAAGATACAAAAGCTTTTCACTAATGAAAATGCGATTTTCATTATGAAGGAAACGCGAGCGACAGTTTAAAAGCCTTTGTTCTTGTTCATTTTAGTGTTAATTATTAACCCTCAAAAAGGCATGCTGTATAAAATCAGACCACCTGACCTGTCATCATCTTCCAGTCTACTTCCAAGATGAATCAAATCCTACAAGTGTTGTTAGTGAAAGAAGCACTTAAAAGAAATTGATCGCCTGTTTTTTAGAATAAATGGATATGTGCCTGCAGTGACACTAGTGGATCGTAGAATAGTCAATTCATGGTACACAACTAACCATTTGTTTGCCAGCAGTGTTTGGTGAAATAAAAAAAACAAGTGATGTAGGATCATTCTTCACTAGGATAAAACAAGCCTCATACATCGGCCCAAACAACTCAATATTTGATCAGTCAAACCATTGAATTGATGGATCTTCTACCGTACAGTCCTAATTTGGCACCAATGATTCATTTTGTTCCCGTATGTGAAGAATAAACTACGTGGTAAACGTTTTCCAAGGCCAGAAGAAGCAGTTGATCCATTCAAATTGCATGTTTTGGAGATACCTCAATCAAAATGGAAAAAGTGCTATGAAAATTAGTTCAAACATATGCAAAAGTGTATCAGTCACCTCGGAGAATATTTTGAAAAACAATAAAACCATTTTAAATGATAAATATTTGTTTTTGTTTATTATTGCAGATATGTAAATAGCAACTCTTGTATAATCAAATGCAAAAAATTTAATTTGGGAGCAAATAATGAGTGAATTTAATGCACAAAGTGTAAAAAACATTTCATACATCAAAAATATTAAAATTTAAATCTAAATAACTACAATTATTTTCTGCAGTCATGTTTTCTCATTATTTTATTTCTTAAATAGCGAGTTATTAGGAGGTCAAAGCTGCTATTAACTTATTTGATAAATAAGATTTCTTCAGCTTTCTTATTTAGCAAATAAATTTTAATAGTAATATGTAATACTAGATAAATACATTATTTGGTAAATAACATATATTAGCCATTTATTAGGAGATTGAAATACCAGCCCAAGTCTGATCATTGTTAATGGGTATTTGTTCTGTTTTCTATGCATTATCATAGAAATAAATAAAGTAAAATCTTACTTGTTTAACAAAAAACACTAAACATCTGCTAGCAATTTTAATTTTTATTACTATATTATGGATGTTATTAGAGCCCTTAACTGACACAACTGATCTACAGGGTTCGTCAGTGAAATGGGTAAATTTTAAACAATTATATTTGAAAAAGTTTTTATTTAAACGTTAATGTTTTTACAGATGTCTATCAAATAGTATATGCCATTTTATGCGTGAAAAATAATTCTTGATAGGTGAGCACCATTTCTAACTATGCACTCCTTCATGTCTGAATCAAAATTTTACATTATCCATCATGACATGTCCAACATAATGTGTGCAATTTCTTGTTGAATTTTTAATTTCAATTTCACCAATGTTTGTATATACATCTTATTTCTAAGAAAACTTCATAGGAAATAGTCGCATGGCGACAAATTAGGAGATCTAGCTGACTAAACAATGTCCCATTTCTCAATATAATGTGGTTCAAACAGTTCCCTTAGAGCAGCCATGTAATGTTGAGCAGTATAACTTGTAGCCTTGTTTTGCTGAAATATAATGTGTTGAAATCGAACCACTTCTTGTGAGAAAAATATTGTACCATACATGTAATGGTCTGAACCCTATTGTTGTTTTCTGGTGTTCTAACAGTTTTTTTGTATCTCTTTGTTTAAAATTTAATGTAGTTCTGGTTGCCTCAAACTTTTCAACCCACAAATTAATTGTGTGGGCAAATGATACCTGTCCATAATGTAGAATTTGGAATCGGTTACAGAATAACTGTTAAACACTTGTCATAGAGTCGCCATTTTTATAAAATATCTTGTTTACTAAATGGCATTAAATGAATGACAGTAATAATAATAATAATAACAATAAAATTCAACATCCACCTTAAAACGTTAAATAAATTAACTATGTTGCCAAATTTACCTGCTTCAGTGTTGAACCCTGTAATTGTCAAATTATTTCGATTCCTAAAAATAAATATGGAATTTTCAAGATCTACCTTGACTCTCAAGCTACATTGGTCAAACTGTGAGCTATTATAATGAATGAAACAATGTTATATCATAGTCAATGATGCTAACTAACTTGATCTACTAAAGAAGACAATTTTAAATGGTAACTTTTGGTTTAAGAATAAACTGGCAATTTTCCAGAAACTCATGGCACGGGAAGTTGTAATGGTTTGTATCTAACAGCTGTTGTAATATATTTAGACAATTGTCATTTATTTAGAAACTATCAAATGTCATGTCAAGTTTCAATAGGCTGTGACACCAAGTATAAGACTTGTGATGATTATTTAAAATTTAAAACAAATCTTAGGAAATTAACATATTTACTAGTACACAGATTGTCAAATACAATAATAAAATTGTTTTAAATGATTATCTAAGCATGGCATGGTTTGATATTTGTTAATCATAACTTCTTCATTAATAAAATCTATGAAAGTTTGGTTTAGATTAATTGTCCTTTTTTTCTTAGACTGCCAAAAAACAACTTTTTGAAGCATTTTCAAAAGCTGGTTTGGGTTGCTGGGCAGAGAAACCTGTTGAACAAGATCAATTTGAGTTAAGTATTGAAGAGAAAACTGAACAATCTTAAACATTTTATAACCTAATTTTTATGATATAACGTGAAATTATAAATTAAATTATAAATATAGTAGAACACCGTTAATCTGGACCTGATAAATTAAAGAAATATGCTTTTAAAATCAAGTAAAATTATTTCTAACAACCAAAAACAAAGTCATAGAAAAGCAAAATAGAATATTTCTCTCTAAAATAATTTTGTTGCAAAAAACAGCTCAATGAACAGAAAACTTCAAATGTCGTATTTTATAGAGTCAACAATTTGGCCAGCTGCCTTTGTTTTTGAGATACTAGTTTATTACATGTAACTATAATATATATATAATGAAGACAATAAGTTTTCATACAGTTACATATTTGCATAAAAGATAATTTAACTTTCGATTTATTGCATAAATTCTTCCAAAAAATTTACAAGAGCAATGTTCTTAACCAACATTTACATTTAAAAACAATTAAAAAAATTGCAGTCATACATTTAAAATTTATGTAGAAACAAAGTCAATTACTTTTTCAATGCACAAAAAGTATTCGTGTGCCTATGGTATTTGAAAATTTACTTGTGGTTTTCGGAGAAACCTTATAAACTAATATTTTATTAGCAGTCTTTTTGAGTTTATAATGGCATTTAAATGCCATTGCATAGAATCTAAAAATGTTTCTGTAAAATCAAAAGAAATTTTGCTCCATTTTTCTTAAAGTACTAGTATTAATTGCTGCTTGCCGGTGATATCATGGGTTCTTGCTTTTTTTTCCAAATAATCCCATATGTGCTTGATGAGGTTAACATCATGACTCTGTAGAGGTGTTAATACAGTGTGGGGTTATTAAATAACAATCACATTTGAGTAGTTCAAGCCTTATGCTTGGGATCATTATCCTGCATAAATATGTAATCATTCAAATTAATTTGTTCCACATTTTTAGTCAAACACCCTTTCATAATGTTAATAGACATTTTATGATCTATAATGCCCTCAATAAAGTGAAATGTACAGATACCGGCAGCACTTATGCATCTTCAAACAAACATATTATCTCCACCATGCTTAGCAGTAGAACAATGATTTTATTTCCTCAGCTCAGAATTTATTTCTTCTGAACTAAACACTTCTGCTCAGATTTAAACACATTAAATTTTCTCTCATCTGTGAACACCACCTTATACCAAAACAATAAGGAAATATTTAGTGTGGAGGAAAAAATACTGAAAATCTTGTTCTACTGTTAATCTTTGTAGAGGTAATGTACTTGTTTGTCGGTAAATTCTACTTTATTGAGGAAATTATAGATCATAAAATGTCTATTAACATTATGAAAGGGTGTTTGACTAAAAGTGCAGAACAAATTAATTTAAATAATGAATACGTATTTATGCAAGCATAAGCGTTGGAATACGTGAATGTGGTTGTGATTTAACACTCCACAATGTCTTGAAACACTTCTGCAGAGTCTTAATGTTAACTCCATTGAACACATGGAATTATTTGAAAAAAACTAGAACCCATGATGTCACCAGCAAGCAGGGATTAAAAATAGCACTTCAAGAAGAATTGAATAAAATTCCTTCTAATTTTACAAAAATGTTAGTAGATTTTATGCAACGGCATTTAAGCGTCATTATAAACTCAAAAGGACTGCTAACAAAATATTAGTTTGTAAAGTTTCTCCAAAAACCGCAGGTAAATTCTTGAATATTGTAGGTGTATAAATACTTTTTGTGCATAGAAAAAGTAACCGGCTTTGTTTCTACATCAATTTTAAATATATAATTGCGATTTTTCTAATTGTTTTTAAATGTAAATGTTAAGCTGGTAAAGAATCTTGCTCTTGTGAATTATGCAATAAATTAAAAATTACATTTTCTTTTATGCAAATACTTAGCTAAACGAACAATTATTGCATTCACTGTATATTATTTTTGGCTTGTCTGACAAGATTTACCAGAGGTTTGGATGATTGGAGTCTGGATCAACGGAGTTCTACTGTAAAAATTTAGCAACCATTAATTAGTCTGTAAATTATATGATTATATCAATTTGATGTTATATCAAATAAATAATATAAAGAGAATTGTTTTGACAGCATAGATTATTGATTTAGTTAACTAGATTTTTTGAAAGTGACTGCTTTATTTCAATGTATAGATTTTTAACCAAATTTTGACAATTTTTTCTATTTATTGATATAATTCAGGAGTGTTTAAATTATGACTTGATCACTTTGCTAAACCTACTACAAATGCTCAAAAAAATGTCTAGACATTATAATGTAACAATTCCTTCAGACTTAATGATTAAATACAAAAATTCAGTTTTTAATTGAAAAGGAGGTGACTTGTGGGTATCAGAAGACTTTAAGCACTCTTGATATTATCTGTAAAAGATGTTAAACATAAATAAATGAATAATTTAGAAAATTAAATACAGTTATATATTGAAAATTTCATTGATGGCTTGGACTACAAACTTACTAACTCCAATAATACAAATTGTATAGGAGATGCAAAACAGTTGCTTGAATCGTTTATTATTGAAAGGGGTCAAGCGACATTTTTAAGTTTTGAGAAAACAACAAAATACTATCTTAAGCTTTTCTTGTTATTGATTTGTAGAAAATTAATTTAAAACATTTATTTTGATGTAAAAAGGTACAAATAAAAGTTTTAACATCTATTTTTGGAAATCTTTTAATTGTTCTTGGTCCCTTTTAACAACTTCTATGCAAAACAAAATTATATTTGTGAAATAATATTTTTAATGCAGTGTATTTAAACAGAATCTTCATTAAAGTAGAAAGAAAATTAGTTGTTGGGCCTTTTGGTTAGCCAGCATCATTAAGATTTTGATAAAATGGCCTTTTTTCTTCAGAATATACTTTAAGATAAGCTTGATGTACTGTATTTTTATCTCTACTATTGGTAATTTTTATTGTAGCACTTATTAGCATTATTACTGTTTCTGAATCACCTGTTTTGGGCATATTTAACTAAAAGGTATGAATATTAAAAGGACTATTGATAAATGGTGATGCAATTACTTATCCAAGTTTTCAAGACATATTGATAAGATGGGGAAATTATGAACACAAAAGAGTTGCTTTTCCCTTCTTGGCACATACTTCTCTGCAGTTTGTTTTCAGAAATGTTTAAAAAAAATTTGTAAAATCGAGATCACCAGTTTTTAAAATCTCGCACATTGTTGTTTTTCATCTCCATCATAATGAACTTGTAGACTGCACTGGCAGTAAGAATCAGTTCAGTGTACTGATGCACTGAAAATATTCTATTATGTTGCTTTAGTCACTTCTTAATAATCCCAAAATCCCTATGGCATGTTAAGAATGAATGCCCTGTAATATGGTACACCTGTTCTACTTTTTTATTTAAACCTAAAGTCATGCACATGGTGTAGTTTTGTTCTGCCCAGAACAGTTATCACAAAATAACAGCAGTTCTTCTATATATGATGGAACATTAATTCTCTGTGTAATGGAGTAAAAAGAATCATACTTCATTTGGATCTTTACTAGCTTTTCCTTCATTGTAAACATAGAAAAAACTTGCCGATTTTTAAATTATGAATTCCAAACACATTAATAATGAGCTGAGAAATAAAAAAAGATGCTGGATGGGAATTTCAGAGAGATGTATATTCAGCATATAATACCAAATGATAGAACTAAAACATTTTTATGAGTATTATAGCAATTTTGTGCTTCTTTTAACTATAAGTAACATTTCTTTTGTCAGCACTTGTGTACAACTAATTCAGTACCTGCAACTCAATTTGTTGTCTCCAAGTGATGGAATTTTATGAATACATCAAGCTCCTCTCACTAGCAACAAGTATCTACTTAAGGACGACCATATTTACAGAAATATTTTAAGTAGTTGTATTTTATTACTGTTCCACCATGCTTTTCAATGAAAAGTTCTTTTCACATTTAATCGAGCATTAATATATACAACTGTTTCACCTGAATGCTGAGATTTTTTAATGGGAAATTATTTCAAGTGTTGCCTAAACTGAATATTTTATTCTTATAAAATAGCATGTGTTGGATTGTGACCTATTCGATCATAAGGTACTTCATCTTATGCTAAGAATTCTTTAATTTTCGACAACCATTTTTACGTTCTTTTATCCTATTTGATATATGGGTAAAAGAGAAAGTATTGTTTTTCTCCAAAATTATTGATGAAGAAATTTTAATGAAAATATTCATTTGAGTCTGAAAATCATGTTTTTAGAAATTGGTCTGTGTGTGTGTGTGTGAATAAGATATCTTAAAAACTACAAGTCTTAAATAAACAAAATTTTATATTTGTTTGTAGCCATCTGGACACATAACTGCAACAATTTGATTTAAATCGGATAATCGGAAGTGTCACTTTACTCTTGTCATTTTTTAGTTTTTCGTATTTTCTTAAAATTGGCTCTAACAATTTTTTTTAAACATACTATATTTTTAGTCATTTAATACCCTTTCATATAATCTAGACAGTTTCTCAAAAAATGTTCTCTAACTTAGGTACCGGAAGTACTTTCACCGTTAAGTCTGAATAAAATAACTATGAAACTAAAAATTGTAGCGAAATTAAAATTTATATTTGAGTCATAACTATTTTTCTATGCAAAATCAAGAATTTTATTCAATTCAAAGAACTGGAACTTTATTTTTGTCATTTAAAGATATTTTCCGAATCTTTTTGTTTTTTTGTGATTTTCTCAAAATCGGCTATAACAATTTTCTTAAAATTTACTATATTTCTTAGACATTTAATGCTCTTTTATGTAATCTGGATGGTTTCTCACGAAATTTTTCATAAATTAAGTAACCAGAAGTACTTTTACCATTAACTTTGAATAAAATAACTATGAAATTAAGGTCCTAGCCAAATGAAAATTATATTTGAGGTCATAATCGCCTTTGTTAGCAAAATGAAGAATTTGATTAAAATTGAATAACCAAAAGTACCACTTTATTTCTGTCATTTTTAAATATTTTCCAAATTATCATTTTTCATGATTTTCTTGAAATTGGTTGTAACGATTTTTTAAAACTTGATATATTTGTTGACTATTTAATTCCGTTTTATATAAACTAAGTAGTTTCTCTAATAAATTTTCGAAGATCAAGTAACCGGAAATAATTACAGTAATTAAAAATGAAATTTTTTATTCAAGTTTTTTATTTTCTGCACATGAGACGTCAAGAATTAGTTAAAATCGAATGACCATAAGTACCATTTTTTTTAAAACTTCCTATGGTTACTATGCCTTTAATGCCCTTTTATGTAAACTTAACGGTTTCTCTGAAAAAATGCATTGAAGCAAGTTACCAGAGAAAATCTCCGGGGTCAAGCAGCCTTTTTGTGTGTCCAGTAACTTGGATAGGTGACTATTACAATTATCGTTTCCAAAATAAACGTAAATAATAATTTAATCGTTTGTGGATACTATTTGTGTATCTATATACACAGTATGACAATTAAATAACCGAACTTTTTAAATGTTGAATAAAACACATTATATTATTGTTGAAACATTATATTTATTTGAAATAGGTTCCATTAGAGTCAATACAATGTTTGGCATGATTAACTAAAGCATGCATAGATTTTTTTATGTCATCTGTAGGAATGTTCTTAATCACCTGTGTCACAGCTGCTTGAATGGCTGGAATATCATTATAAAACATTCCTTTCATTGCAGAAAAAGAAAATAGTCAAAATTCACGAACTTTTTTGGTTCTGTGAGGTGGTGCATTATCATGCAATAAAAAGAGCTGTTTCCCTTGTGGATATTCAGGTCTAACTTGAACAATTCTCGACCACAAATGATGCAAAACTTGTAAATAGTATTCTCCAGTAACAGTTTCACCTTCTAGAACAAATTCTTTGTGGATAATACCTTTTGAATCATAAAAAGTTATCAACATTGTCTTGAATCTTGACTTCTGAAAATGTAATTTTCTTGGTTTTGGTTCGCCTTTCAACTTCCATTCTGCAGATTGACGCTTAGTTTTAGGATCATATTTAAAGCGCCATGTTTCATCACCAGTTATAATCGAATTAAGAAAATCTGGGTCGTTTTTAGCAGTTTCAATGATGTCCTTACAATGCTCTACACGAGCTATTTCTCGGTCTTCATTTAATTAATGTGGAACAAAACGCGCACAGACTTTTCTTTTTCCCAAATCTACAGTCAAAATATGGCAAACAGTCTCTCTGTTTCTACCTAATTCTTCAGCCAACATTTTTACAATAAAATTTCCATCCATAGCAATGATGTCACGAATTTTTTAACTAATTCAGCACCTTTGGGACGTCCAGGTCTTCGATCATCATTTAAATCTTCACGACCATTTCTAAATCGTGTAAACCATGTATAAACTTGTGTACGAGATAAACAATTAACACCATACACTTTTTTCATCAATTCATATTGCTATGTTTTATTTAAATTTGAATTTTTGAATGCCCCGCATATTGGGCGTCATATACTTATGCTATATTTATTATTAAAATTTTATAATGTCCCGCTCTTTTTATTCAAATAATTCGAATTATTTATTTTTGAAAACTTT
>JAHWXV011057755.1:0-11396 GCA_024586415.1 Phrixothrix hirtus | reverse complement strand
CGTGACAAATTATTGATACCTTAAATATCCTTACCTAAAAATTGTCAAAAAGTCAAAATAAACAAAATTGACACGGTAGTCAGGAAATTACCGTGACACCAGCGACAAATGTTTGCACCCTAATTTGTTCAATAAAACTTTCTAGAACCGTTAGGTATGGTAATCTTACTAGCCACGCAATTTCAGCTTCAAATTCCTGGGGGTTCTCTCCAAGCTTCTGTACACGATTTCTTAATTGGGCACAATAGACCTGTTGTAGATGTTTATCTCCATATCGCATTTCCAATCGTGACACAAGGTAATCGAAGTTATTCTATAGATCATCTGGTATTGTTTGAAGAATGTCTAAAGCATCCCCACGTAGAGCCAATATTAAGACAGTTGCGTTTTCTTCAATGATCCATCCATTCGATATTGCGGCTACCTTGAATTGTTTATGATAATTGGCCCAAGATGTCTTCCCATCATATGTGGGTGCTTTAACGTGTCTTCTAGTACTTGACATGCCATTTTAAATAACAGGCAAATGTTCAACTTGCGGTATATTTGCTTCGGTTGATTATTCCAGAGGAACTAGTGATGTCTCCTTCTTAGGCTTGCTGACTTCATTATTTATGGTAAGGAGAATAAACTTTTGATGTAGCTCATCATACTTCTTAGTTACTTCCTCATATATTGTTGCCATCTCATTGGTAACATCTTTTATTTCTTTTGTTAATTTACTGGTAATTTCTTCTTTTAATGCATTTTGGCCTGACTTAATTTCATTTTGCAATTTATGTTGATTGGATTCCATTTCCTCTTTTAATTTGCTTGTAATTTTTTCTTTTAATGCATTTTGACTTGATTCAATTTGATCCTGTAGTTTATTTTAATTCGATTCCATTTCCTCTTGTATTTTACTTTGACTTGCATTAATTGATGATAACATTTCCTCTTATTTGTTTGTAATTTCTTCTTTTAATGCATTTTGACCTGACTTAATTTCATTTTGTAATTTATTTTGATTGTATTTTATTTCCTCCTTTAATTTGTTTGTAATTTCTTCTTTTAATGCATTTTGACCTGACTGAATTTCCTTTTGGCTAGTATTAATCGATAACATTTGCCCTTGCAATTTATGTTGATTGGATTCCATTTTGTCCCACATCTTTTGCAACATCTCCATCAACGACTTCATTTATTTGTTTTTCGGCACTTCTTGTCACTGACATAAAACAATTAACAGTAGCTTTTAATTAAAATAGTCTATGAGTTCAACTTTTAAAAACAAATCTGACACCTAGCACCAATATAATAAAATAAGTTAATTGTTTTAAAATGTTTATTTCTATTCACTAAAATTACAATTATTTATATACACTTAATTATTTAAATATTTATTACAATAATGCACTAAGAGCAAATATTTATATTTCTATTTATATATATTTATATTTATATCAGTAATGAATAGTGCAAGATTCTGATAAAAACTAAACTAAGAGAATTTAATCTGCTGTTTATATAGAAAAGATAAATTCTAGAACAATATAAAAATGATTCCAGAATATTACTCATAATAATGATGTAATAAATTGTATTGCTATGACTCATTGCTGATCTGACAGATATCGGTCACTGCAATGAGTCATTGCGATTACATCACCTATTCTATTACAAAGAAAACATTCTGGATGATTCTAGAATTTTCCATTTATTGTTTCTAATTTTTGTTACAATACTGTCCGATGATTTATAAAACAGAATAAACCGATTATATCCTTATTTTAATCTCTTTTTTTTGTCTATGTACTGTTGTGTCTTAATTGATTCCTTTTCAGGTTAATCACGAATATTCTTACTTGTATTTTCTGCACAGCCTTAAACATGCGAAGCAGAATACTTGCAAATAATTAATTTTAAGTCTAGCATTTATCGCCGAATTAATCTATGACGTTTTCACTCTTGTACATCCAAATTTACACTAGCATTTCCAATTACAAGTGTGTGGCGCCCATCTTTCTTCTTTCTTTAAGTATTCCAAGTTGCTTCCTGCGTGAGTTCGTATCAGTTTCGGAATTGTCGACGCTTGTCAGCACCGACTCCGGGATTCCTTCAGCAATACAGGAAGCGAAGCTGACGTACACCAACCTTGATAATTCTTCGGTGGTTGAATCAACCAATTTCCTTTTTTTTATGTAGCTATATCCCACTCCCTAGCCTCCGCGCACTAGGGCCGGCCAGTCATTTTTCTTTATTTTATTGCATAGCGAGATCCTTCTGGTGAAGGCTGATCATGCTCAGTTATCCATCTCTGATGTGGCAATGTCTGCAGTTGCTATACCAGCCCTGCTGTTTAAAGTTTAAACTATTTTTCTGCACTTAATATTATTTTAATGTCTTGTATAAAATTATAGCTTCATGAAATTTAGTTAACAAATAAAATGTCACTTTGTTATTACAGATTTTTAATAAATGCCAGTTCTAATTCAGTAAAAAGTGATTATTAAATTTAGCAATGTTTTTGTTTTTTTTGTGGGAAAATATAACCCTAGCAAATTTTATCAAAATCAATATTTCAAAGATGTAATTGTCTTCAGACTTTATATGCATAATTTTCATGTGCTGCTATCTTTAAATGAGTCTGCCAAATTTCATCAAAATGCAGACCATACTGAGAATAATAATATCCTTTAAAGGAGGTGTTGCATGACCTATGTTGTTTAAAGAAACAATGGAGTTGCCATAGCAACCACAAAGAAATAAAAGAGTATCTCTCTCCAATAATGGGAGTTATGCCAGTTAAATATACCATTATTATAAAATTTCTCCTTAGTTGTCCAAATTAATTTTTGTAAAGTCTTTGTTACAGCTTGGTGAGGTGTACTCTTTATTTTGTACCAGTAGGTACAAGATTATTAGAGGATTATTTTGTTTAATTATGCTAGGTTTTATTTTCTTTTCTTATTTAAGATGCTTTGCTATTTATAAGGTATATGTTGTGGTGGTAGAAATGTTGAGTTATGAATATGTCATGTTAGTTGGAGGTTAAAGTGGGATTTAATTTTGTTTCTGTATGAGGCATCTATTGAAATGGTTTAGGTGTAATTATTTATCAGAGTATTTTGCAGTGATGGTTTTAATTGTTTAATTATTAAAGAGGGCGTATTAGGTTGTTTTAATTGTTGTACATTTCCGGTTAACCATCATGAGTTAGTTTTCTATGCATGTCCATAAAACATTCAGGGTGGGATATTTCCGGAGTACATTTTTGTTAGAACTATGGTTTGAAGCGTGTATTCCAACAGTGATAGTTTCACTTTAAATTTAAATTATGTGCAAATAATTATTATGGAAGAAATAAGGCCTCCGAGTTAAGGTTGCTTTAGTTCCTGTGATGTGATTTGATTTATGGAAATCAGAATCTTTTTTTATATAAGGAGCTCTAAAGTAAAGGCTTCTTGTTTGGAAGATTAATTGTACATTTATATAAGATGTTTATTTTGGATATCTTGAAGTTATTCCACTAGGCAGTTTGGTACCCTTTTGATTTTAAGACATCCAAAGTATGTATGTTGATTTGTTGCCAACTTTGGAATGATAATAAAACTGCACTGTTAAAAGCGTAGCGTGAAATTAATTTCACAATTTAATAAAAGTTTATTTTAATTTAGAAATTAGTACATTGCCCAGACTAATGGGTGCAATTTTGCTATATTGGTTCATGTGCTAAAATCTTGAAGTAAACAATTTTGTACATTTCTGTTTAGTAATCTGTCAATGTAGCTGATACATTTTTTTGATAGGATCTAAATAAAATCACTTCGTATTGTGTAGGATTTGATATCCATTTATGTTAACATTATTTGTCCAATTTTGGAATTTATAACGGAGTGAATATCATTTAATCTATTTTTCTGAGAAGCTGTCTTGAATTTCTATTTACCTGTAAATTTGTTCAACTTTAACTAAAGTTTCCAAAGAACTTAAATTTTATCATTTGATCATTATTTTTTGTTGTAAAGAAGACATTTAATAAATGTAGTGTTAATGATATTTTTGTGAAACAGCTATTTTTAGGAGCTGCACTTTAAACAGTTTCATGTCTCTTTATATTAGCGTACTGAACTACCATTTTGTAAACAAATTAATTTTGTTTTCTTATAACAAAAAATGTACATCTTCACAAAAATTTAATTCGGTACTAATGGATATAAATATCAATAGAATTTATGTTTTTTTAGAATCCCATAAATACTTATTTCAGGTATTCCCAAATCTCTTTCCACATCCGATAAGCAATTTTCAGGATACGCTCTGAAGTATCCCAAGACTGCAACTTCGTTTTCTTCATTGTTTACAACAGGTTTAATCCTATTGTGTTTTCCAATAAACTTCCTGTGAGTTTTACAGTCATGAATTAGCCACATTAGTGTGTTGTGGGTAGGATTTGGTATATCTGGATAATCGCACATTGTAGATTATGCAGGCTCTTTTAAGTACCTTATCACATTTCTCATATATTACTAACAAATTAAAATAATCTTCATTACTAAATCCTAAATGGGACATAATTAACACTTGCCACGCTTAAACGTCAAAGTTGAACTTTGTTGACATGCTAGCTTTTATGTTTTGTTGGTTCCTTCAAAACAAAGCCAACTTATTATTTAAAATTTTCCAATAACAACGAAAATTTAGTTTGTTTTCAAGTTTCTACAAAACTGTTCATTTTAAATGTAGGAATATAAACATAATATAAACACCCTTACTTTCCACTGCTGAAGAGAAAGAGAAGGGTTGCTGTTTAAAAAAATTAAGTGTTTTGAATTTTCGAGATAGTGAACTTTGACAATCACTTCTGTAGGTATTATTTGTAAAGTTGTCAAATATTTAGTAACCTATAGGTCTTATTTGTGCAAATCATGAAAATATTTGACGTGACTTGCTTACATTTCGATAAACGATTTTCTTTCATGAATAGACTGCATTTGTCAAAAGTTTTAAAAAAACTTGAATAACTCAAAAATGATGCACTCTAGACATGTGATGTCTTATACAAAGTTATATATAATTTAGTGGGATTCCACAAATTTTATAAAGATTGGAGTATTCGATTTAAAATAACGAAATTGGCGCCTTTCCTGGTATAACCAGTGGTTTATTTTATTCCAATTTTAAATATTTATATAGTTGGGACCAGGTCATTCCATGTCAAATCAACACACCTATTTAATTCACCATCTCAAATTTTGATAAAAATTGGCACAGGTAGCCAGAGGAGCAATCATATCAAAAGTTGATGTTGGTGCAATTTTTAGGGGATTTTTGCAAACTTTACATAACCATATTTCCAAAATGAGTTGATATAATTTGATGAAATGTTGTATTTTTCTTAGTTCATCTGGAGGCTACCTATGTGCCAAATTTAATCAAAATCTGAGATGGTGAGGTTAAAACTTTATCTAAAGTGTGTTGATTTGACACGGAATGACCCAACCAGATTAATTCATGCATGCATCATTTCTCAAAAACGGTATGCATCAATATTGTATGAATGTATGCTGTGGATTATAAATGATATAGAAAATAATATCCCTAGATAAATATCTAGTGACTTTTTTGCTAACCATCTGTGTTGTTAACCCTAAAATTAAAATTCAACAATACACCTTAATTTTGAGGGATAATTTAAATACCTTCAAATTAATATGAATTATCGCTTAAAATTGAAAGTTTTAGCTGAATTTTCATTTAGTGTACCTAATTTTGTATAACAAATTGTAGAACACTTGGCTAGCAGTCTTAAAAACACTTAAAATGTCAAGAAAATCAAAAATAATGTGACAACTGTACTTTGGAAATATACAACCCTACAAATAAATGTCAAAATAGTAGATTGTGAGCTGATACATGTTTATTGATCTTTGTATATTCAACATAGAATTCCATTTTTAAACCTCTATTTCTAATACATGCTATGATGAAAAATTTTTTTTTCTTATAATAACTTATTACAATGAGTCATGCATGAGTTAATCTGAACCTCACTATGGAGCATAATGTATCTTGAATTAAAAAAGGGGCGATTGTCTACTTACTCATTTCCTTCAAAAATACACACTAAAAATTATAATACAATTATTCTTATGCAAATCTTAGCAATGTAACAATCTATCTTGGGTTTATATTCTGCCTAAATAAAAGAGGCATATTTTTTGCATTTTTGATAAATGCATGTGAGATAAAGAATATATGTTTTTTAAGTATCTGAAAATATTTTAAAGCAATCTTGCATATGTAGAACTCTACCATTTATATAGATTAAGAAATAAATTGGTCTTCCATGTATCAATCAACATTTGGTTGTAAAGCTCAAGATACCAAACTATGTATTAAGACATTAAAATACAAAAATAAAATAATATAGAGTATACATGTGTATATTGCTCAAACTTTATACTTTGATACTATTTAAATACATTCTTACTTAATAATTTACCACAATAATATAGTAAGTGTAAAGCAATGCTATCAAGAGACTAAATATACAAGACAAAGATGTAATTGTTCATACAATTTGTAAATTTTTTCATTTTTAAATTGTGTGACATTTATTTAAAAGAAAATTGATCTATAGAATGAGTAAAATGTTATTGCTATAATTCCTTAGTGAGGATTTTGTTTGGGTAGACTATGCTAATATAGTTATCCCCATATTTTGGTAATGATTATAAAAGCTACCACTGACTTGAAATCTTAAATTAAGTTTTAAAAATTATTTATATTTTTAGGCATATAGCCGAGCATTTGGAAGTTCCAATTGATACAAGCAAAATGACTGAACAAGAATTACAGTTTCACTATTTTAAAATGCACGATGCTGACAACAACAATAAATTAGATGGCTGTGAACTTATTAAGTCACTTATACATTGGCATGGTATGTTTTTTTTTATTTTATTTGCATGTGTAGCTTTAACTAGATTGTTTTTGTTGTTTTTTGTAAGTTACATTTTTTAATTCAAAAAGAATCACAATTAGTGTTATACATAGTTTTAGTTCTAGTTATGAATCTGTTTGCAAAATTAGTGTCTTTGGGTATTGTTCATAAGGGACGCAATGTCATACGTTGTCATCTAACATTTATGTTTGTTTGATTTTTCAATTGACTTAAATTTTACATTAAAATGTTTAATTTTAAAAATTATTTATATTTATACTAGTGGTGCCTTATTAAAATTTAAAAATTAGCATTTTTTAATAGAGATAACCTCGATAATCCAAGTTGTAAATATTTAATAATTTTAATGTTCATATTTTGAACCTAATTAGCGCTAATGTACCTACATATTATGTTTCAACTATGTAAATTTTTGTACACAGCTATTCAAGATTCCTCAACAATTTAGTGTGTGTTATACATGACTTAAAATGTCGACAAAAACTAAGCATAAAACATAATCTTCAAAGAAAAGGCCAGACATTAAGATTGTATGGTGATCAAAATAATATGATGGTTTATCAACAATGTCAGATAGGTTTAAAAGAACTGACTAGCTTAGCTGCCAAAAAAATTTAAACCAACCTGGATTCTAGATTTTTAAAAAAATTTTCGTTTTATATGTACAATATTTACTATATCTATATTTGTAATAAATTTGATATTCACTTACTTTTCTTTTTTTTTAATGTCCGCATAGGGTTTCTCTTTTCAAAAGTAAAATGGTACATATATTAGAATTTTATGTATCTTGCCTGTAAGTGTTGGATTTTGAAAAAATATTATTTCTGTTATTAAAATGTGTTAGTAATCCAAATTTTTTGATGATCCTTAATGGCTATGATTTTTATTAATTTGGATTATCGAGGTTCCACTGAATATAAACATTAGCTGAAAAGTACTTAGAATCAACCACAGAAATTTAATTGCTATTGTTTTCTTTCAACTGCTATATTGCTATGAGATGCAAATCAATGTGACAAATACTTCTAAGTTGATGGTTATGTAAAAAGTTATTACATTACTTTGTAAAAATATTCTGTTCCATTATAGCCAACTGTTTGCAACTGAGTAAATGAGTTTAGAAGAGATTGTATAAGCATTGCTGATGAACCCTATAACAGTTATCTAAAAATGGCAACCACAACAAACAATTGACAAAGTGCACAATATGGTATTGATTGAAGTTGAAAGAAATATCAAAGGCAGTAGCCATTTCAAATGAGCGAGCAACTTATATTTTATATATTGAATTGGGTATATCTAAACTGTCTGCAGGACGAGTGCCACGTTTATTTACACTAGATTAAAAATGTGCACATTATCAAAATTCTGTTAACTGAAACAAACGTCCTAATGATATTATGCATCCTTTTGTAACTTGCAATGAAACTTCGATTCATTACTATGCACCAGAAGGTAAATTGCCATCTAAACAATGAATTGAGTGCTAAGCCACATCTTAAAAAAGCAAAGACACTTTTATCAGTCGGAAAGGTAATAGCTTCAGTATTTGAGGATCAACTAATACCAGCACTTATTTTATTAACCTGTTGGCCAATTAAATGTAGCCATTGATAAAAAAGACCAATTTTGAAGAAAAATGGATAATGGCCCTATCCATACAAGTGCAGTTGCAACTAGAAAATTGTTGAAATTTAAATTGAATTGTTTTCCCATTCACTTTATTCGCCCAATTTGCTGATGTAATTGTTACTGTGGACACTTGTTTTTAAGACTTTGAAGAACATCACTATTGTGGAGATATAAAAAGCTTGAGTATGACTGGACCAAATATATTCCAGTTTAAGGAGATTACAATGAAAAATAAAATTGATTACAAATAAATATACATGGTATTTACAATTCATTCTAAGGACCTTTCAGTTTATTGTTGTATATCTACAATCTATCACATGTGAAAATAAACATACATCATAGTGACCATTAAATATTTTGCATTGTTTGTTTTTATTACAATTTACATGTTACATTTGAATATAGCAGATTTATGCATAGTGCATTCTGATGCAGGTATTACTATACAATAAACGTAAAAAAATTGTTTTTGTTCAAATTTATATTTAATATAAAATAAACTTTACATGTACATAAAAGTACAAAACACCAACATTAAAAGATTAATATAAACAATATAATAAATAACAAATTTGTGCGTAATATTTATTAATACACTGACGTCCTTCTTTTTTAATGATTGTAATAATAAACAATAAACTTTCTAAAACGTACAATACATGAGATTAAAATTACATCAAGTTTTGTGAAGCTTTTTAATTACTAATGTTAGGACATCAATGTGTTAAACTAAAGAATTATACATTAAACATCACATATACATTTACCAACATTTGTTATACTCTAGTCCACATTTTATTCCTCAGACTGATTTTTTATTATAAACATATAACAAAGGGAACTTTGCTTATTCTAACACAATTAACTAGTATTGTATATGATATAATATATAACAATTAAAATAATTACCTATTTTATGTAATTGTAACGGTATTAAAACTAAATGTTAAGATAGGGCAGGATTTTTATACATAATATGGTTGTATTTATTTTACTAATTCTATATAATCCTGCATGTTCATCTGATCTGCTTTAGAACAAGGCAGTAAAGCTGGTCAGAATAATGTCGAAGAAAAAATCTTTAAAGATGAAGAGTTGGTAACGTTAATCGATCCAATATTGAACATGGACGATAATAATCGCGATGGCTTCATTGATTATCCCGAATTTGTACGAGCTCAACAAAAGGCTGCTGCATCTGCACCTACCAAACATGTGTACGTTTTTTGTGGTATATCAACTAACTGTTTGCTTTTTTGTTTGCTTGCAAATTTATAATATTTATTGAACAAATATTGATAAACAAAAATAATTTTGATCGTGTTCAATTTCAAATTTCAGATAAAGAAGACACTAAAGCTCAATCTTATACTGATCAACAGCTATCAGAAATTATTGATCATGTACTTTCAACTATGGATAGAAATAAGGATGGCTATGTACAATATTCAGAATACATGATGAATGAAGCTTAAATTTTCAAATAAACTTTTTTACTTGTTTCAAGACTGTTCATTAGTTCATATAAAAAGACATTATTAATCTATAATTACATTGGTTGTGTTAAATTGAATGTATGTAAATAACTTTAATAAATACATTTATATATAAATTTATTTTGTGTAAGCTATTGTGTTTTCTGTCTAAAGTATGTTTTTATCATCAGTAAATATACATTAACAGGTGGATTAAAAAAACAGCTTGGTTATAATACCATGTTTATTATCTCTTAACTAGATAATCTACCTATAAAAAAATCCTGTTTAGTTTATTTAATGATTTAAAATTCAAAAACAAAGATGAATGATGAATGTTAATTTGTCTAAAAATAATGATTATTTAATTAATCAATGTGTAAATTTGTTACAAAATTATTACTGTATAAAACTGCCTGGAATAGGTATAAAGGTAGCACCAATAGTTTCTACAAATCATTCGATGAAAATAATTTTTAAGTTACAAGTTTTTATTTTTGACTAAAAAAATTTCCGGAAAAGAGTATTATCCACCAAAAACAACAAAAGCTTACTGGTAGACATTTAAGCTGGCTGAAATTTTCCACATCAGAAACATTCTAAATATTTACATGTTCAGAAAACCAAAATAAAATAAACACTGAAACTTTTAAATTGGAATTGGCATAGTTTTTTACTTAAAAATCAAATTGAAAAATAAAACTAGTGGAACTTACATACAGTTGAATAAAAGCAAAAATGTATTGCTTTTATTTGTACACGAATAAAATTTTAATTCAATTTGTAAAATGATAGCCTCTATTTATGCAAGTTAATTGATCTAAATTTGATCTAAAGCTATATTACGATAGAACACTCATACATAGAAGTTAAGATTTACATGTTAACTTCTGCTTTGCTCCCTTTAATTCCAATTCTACTTGGATTAGTTCTTCTGCTGCATATGTTATGAGTCCATGACTTGTGTTCACTTCAGTAATATGCATGTTTTATCAGGAGACGAGTATTAGAAATATGGGACATAGGAATTATTTGTGGGGTCCAGAATAAGGTCAACGGTTTGTTAATCTGGGATACACATTAGAGATTGTTATATATGGGAGGAGTCTGTTTCATATAAGAAATTGTCAATATCCCACATTTTGTTAATGGTAACATATATGTTTAGCATTCAAGTTATGAATATGGGGCCTTAGCAACTTTGAAAGTAAAATGAACTGTAGCTTGTACAGGGTGACGACAGACCTGGAAAACCGGGAATACTCAGGGAAATGTTAGGTACAGGGAAAAATCAGGGAATTGTCAGGGAAATTAAAAAACATAAAAACTCAGGGAAT
>JAHWXV011057316.1:0-10819 GCA_024586415.1 Phrixothrix hirtus | reverse complement strand
TATTTTTCGACATGCTTTAGGAAAATTAATATAGTTGGTGTATCAATAGCGAAGCCTTCAATACCTTTGGAAATGATTTCATCTCTTGACCTACTAGCCACGCGTGTACATACAGCGGAAATTAGATGTTCGCCATCAGAAAAACGCTTTCACAGAAAGTAGTCCTGAAGCTTGCCCTACAAATGATACCCAGCGTTGTCGATGACAATAATTTTAATGCTCTTGTGTACTGGGGCGCACTAATGGTGGAACTAAACGCCTTGCTTCAATTTTCTTCATCTATTATTCCTTATTTTTTCACGAATTTTCGATATAAAGTCCACATTATATTTGTCTCCAATGGTATATCGACGATATAATATATAACCAAAAGCACACCTTCCGAAACCCAAAAACTTGTCTACACAATTTTACTGGCGGAAGAAGCAATACAACATTTCTGCTGTTTTATGTTTTGTACTATGGCTCTGGATCAAACTTATACACCCTAATTTCTTGTAACGTAAAGATTATTTCGAAAAACTATTCCTGGTATGCGCTAAGTATTACCAAAGTTTCCTCTACGGCGATTTGTCTGTTACATTTGTGATAAATTCTAGGCATCCAATAATTATAGACTAATTTAAAATCCAATTCACGATATACAATTTTTTCAGTACTGCTTAGAGAGAAGCCACATGTTTCTGTAATAAATTCTACTGCTATCCTACTAACATTAGGTACCCGTCGTTAATTAGATCCTTTTTATTCACAATATTGTTCCGAAATTGTTATTTCTGGACCAGTTTTAATTATTCAATATATCGAATACAACGGCCTGTTACATGAGCGGCTGGTGTTACGCCCGACGACGATACTGGTGTCCCGCTAGCTTCTCGGAGGATGGAGTATGCGTGACAGATTTCACTAGCACGTCTGCGCTCTAAGAAAAACTCTGGAATTACGTACAAATGATTGGAAGGTTGGGGGGGCACCATTGCTCCTTGTTGGCCATATAATGAATCGAACTGTCCTTCGCAACAGGGAAAAACGGTTCCGCGACCTATAAATGCGTTGTCTGGGATTTGCCTCTTACCTGGACCCCAAATATCAGTATGAATTAAGAGCGTGACTAGAGGCGGGGGGCACCTTGACTAATACATATCCCCTGAAATACAAAATAATCACAGTTCACCTATTCTAAGTTTAAAATGAAAGTCCAATTGGGAAATAACTATTTATCTATATCTAAATAAATGGCTTATTCAGATTACAAAAAAACCAACAACAGGACACAGTGTTATAAGCAAACTTCTCCAGCTCTTGAGGGCGGCCTAATTCAAGAGTTACGGGGATGTCTAACCAATCTACTATAAAATGATCTTATTTTCTAAATATTCTATTCACACTAGATACAGGTATGCATTCATAATTCGGACAGGAATTATGTTTTAACAGGGTCTCCTCAAAACGGGACTGGTTTAAGTTCGGCTCTACAATATTTGGCAGCCGGGACTACGAATTACACTGGATTCCCGCCGATACACGTCGACATACTGCAGATGCCCTTACAAGCGACCAATATTGAAACAAAGAATATAATAATAAGCACCTTTGTTTTGGTCGACGGGTCATAGGTCTACGCGCTTACCCAAAAGCACCATAAACGTCCACCGTGACTCTTTCGCGTTCCTGCGCGGACCTACACGTCCTATAAAGCTGCGGACGGGGTGAATAAAGACAGACAGTTGCCCCGAAGCTCAATATTTGGCTTTGCAGGACCGTGATTTCGTCACATTTACTCCTGCAGAAACTTTGCACTCACCACGGAAAGTTCAAAAACCACTCATTCACAACCGATTTCTGTTACATACGACCTACGCGTGTTTTAATGCCACATCGCGGTGGTCTTACGACGAGTTATTACCAATTATTCACATTCGTAATCCACAAGAGTGAAAATCGCTTACAACTGTTACTTCATTTTATTAATTGTTTAAGCGCCATCGAGAAAAAAACTCGTCTCTCGTGCTTGATCCGACCGACCCTGTTCATTTTCATATTCCTAACAACCACGCATTTTCCGTAAACATATGGGGGTAAATTTAAACATAAGCGCAGGGCGCCAACAAAATTTGGCAGGCTATATCATTATGAATTTCTTTTGATGATAAACTCCTTTTGCAAATATACTTTATGAAAGCTCCGATTTCAGTTAAATCCATCTTTTGAATAAAGGTAAACATCCCCACAAATTAAGATTAACAGATATTGAACGAAACGAGACAGACGCTTGAAACTTTTAATTGCAGAATTGCAGTAATACCAATACTTGATAAGTTAACAAAAATATCTTTCCATTTGTCGAATAATTATTTATGAACTCTACTGATATAAAAATAACAATTTTATAAAGCTGAGCTAATATTTCACTAAAATCTATTGAATTGAATTTTAATATGTCGAAAACATAACTAAAAATTAAAACATTAGCCCTACATTAGGATATTTCAAATAAATAATAACTATCCGAAAATTTTTATAGGAAAGTTGTAAAATTGTAAATGAGTATTAATCCATTATCGTTCATAGTTATAAAACGGGACAGAAAATCAGCAATAATTATGGTATTTATTCTACTATATGTTTTCAGATCAGCAACTGAATTCCTAATTCTGTTATACTAGGCATACGCTGCTATTCAAAAGCGAAGTAAAGGTATACAGTTTATACAAGGAAATTACCGCTGTGCTCCGCGAATTAATATGGCGTCAAGGTTATACAACGTTGACAGCATGTATCAAGACATTTTTGACATTCATGTGTGTAACAACTTAAAATTAATTATGTCTAAATTGCATAGTTTTCGCAGTATATCTCTGCTTTTCAACACGGTGTACTGGGTTCGGCAAGAAGTCAATGGCCGATTGTACATCTTTAGCGACTATATGGCACCGTTATTAAATGCTCTCAGCTGATTATTAAATAACCACTAATGTGCTGGATACGCTAATTACTGTTTAAAACAAAAGGTTTCATTTTCTTCCTTAAAATTTCCAATGACCTATTAATTGTGCAAGTTTATAATTTATTTAGAATATAAACAAGTTTTTTTACTTAATGGATACCGTTTGTAGTATATTTGCATTATTCAATAGGAAAATACTTTTTAAATACCTTTCACCTTTAGAAATGTTCTTTATTGCTTCAAACCACTTTAGCACGATATTAAATTATTTTTCATAAATATCTTCGTATTGTATATATTTGCAATCAGTTTTCCTGCGCATAATTTACATCTTTTGAAGGTAGTTGAAAATCTAAATAGTAAATAAATTTCATACAAATTTAAGGTACTTGTTTGCAGTAATATAGATCTGGGTTCTATTTTATTGATATAATCAATTCATTTTAATGAGTAGTTAGCAAGTGCTTTCAAGTTATGCAATACCACCTTTGTGCTTGCAGAACGTAAATGCAATTCCTATACCTGAAAATGCCTATTTTCTCTCCCTCGAAACTCCTTAAGTACAACAAAGGATTTCATAAGGAAGCTTAATTAGTAAACATGAAAAGTCTAAAAATGGTTTGTCACAGTATAATAATTATTTATACTAAACTAACATAAATTAGAATAATAAAATAAGATTTATAAATAAATTCACGTATATGAAAGAAAAATGTAATATTTGAATAGGATTTATAAAGTAATTGTAATTAAATAAAATTCTATTCAATGCAGGTAGTTTTTATATCTAACTATTATTTAATTTTAACTAACGTTAAGGTGTTAAATCTTTACAAAGAGCTATGATTGGCATTTAGCAATATAACATTATAACTGAAATGATATTATTAAGTGTTTGATTGAATTTGTAATTGATTGGTTAAAATGTCTTTAGAAGAAGGCCTTATTATTATATTTTAATTAACTTGCCGTTTAGTTTTCGTCCTGGTTACGAATTTTTTTCAAACCCTAGTTATTTGTAAGTGCTATTGGTTTCAATTTTTAGTATTAACTGAGCGAAGAGGTCTGCGTATGTCTAGTCCACCTTGCTTCAAATACTTGGCAACTATAATTCGGTTTTATTTTGCGTCACATTGGGTCTTGTTAATTAATTAAAGCTCTTGTCACTAACACATCTTGTATATTCTTCTACGGACAATAGGTGCTTAAACAACGTCGGTTCCTCTTTTGTTATATATTACATAGCTGACGTTCCTTCGGGACAAATTTGTAGTAAGCCAATCACATTTACAGCTTGTTTTCCTGTTTAACGAACCAAATTTAAATAGAGTTCATTAGAAACTAGTCACGCGCTATCCTAACATATACGTAACTTTTAAGCTTTATTCGTTCTTATTCTTGGGTACAGCACAATTACTAACCGGCTAACCAACAAAAATGAATCTTTGGTATTTTACTAGCTAGATAAACTTATTCTTTTGTTAGTAGCACGTTTATAATTCAAATTTTATTATGCAAATTTATTGGGATGCTTGTCGATACATTTTTGGGGATTTAAACATTTCCCTACGCTAAGCCTAAATATTTACATATATTATAAACTATTATAAACTAGCAAAGAGCTATTATTTTACGTAATTGTATATAATTGATTCTAAATCTTGGCCTTGCCGATGGGATTAATTTATTTTAATTTAATGTGCCTCAACAATATTATAATACAAATTAATGTGAATCAAATAGGTTTTAATTTTAACATACCTGTTAAAATTAAAACTTATATAAATTTTAAATATTTATCAAATAAATCCTAATAATTAATTTATAAGTAATGATTAATAATATTACTAAAAGCAAATTTAGATGATTTAAAGGAATACCTACGACTATTTTTTCTTAAAATAGCTTACCACCTTACACTCGAAAAAAGTTAATTAATAGTAAACGCAATATAATTTGTTGTAAATGCAAACAAAATGGTGTCCATGTTTTCCATTATGTTTTATAGTGAAGCAGTAAAAGTCTGATCCATGATACATTTTTACGCGAAAATTTAAAAAGGTTTTGTTCGCACTAGATTATAATTTTTTACAGATGTGTTTACTGACAGCCTGGATACAAGTGTGTTAAATATTGCTTTTTGTTTGCCATGTGTTAAATAACCTACTGATTTCCTGGACACCGTGAGTAAACCATGTTAGTTATTGCAATTTATTCTGTCTATTATGTGCAACGCGAATTGCTTTGTATTAATTTTAAATACCCTATTATTGCTTATTCAACTCAACACTTCGATATTTACTTATTGTATTCTATAACAACAAGTGTTTAGATATATGGATCATTCCATTGAACTAGACATATAGTCCAAAGCTGTATACAGTCAGATGTGTTATGATCAGAGTAAACGTGACACGCAGTCACATCTCATACAATTCTACTTTAATAAATTGAGATTAACACACTAAAATTAAACTATAATGTTTATAAAATAATTTCTTGTCATTCATGATTATTAAGGGAACACAATTTTAAAACATTTTCTATAATGAAGTAACCACTAATAATTTTAATTTTGAAATCAACAAAGGCAAAAATACATTTTAAAAAACCTACATACGGAATATTGTTATTTCAAGCCAAAAGTGCCCAAATAAAACTGATTTTTATTCTCAACAATTTGAAAGAAATTAATTAAATATAAAATTAAATGTAAAAGGAACATAAACAAAATTAATAGTTAAATCGCATTTCTACAATTTGACACTAGATCTATACCTTCTAATTCGTTTTTTTACAGCTGTCACTTTGTTTAACTATAAAACGCTTTCTTCTAATATTTTGTGCTATTTACGTTTGTTATTGATTTATTTGTTTTGAATATCAATTAAAGCATTTCCATTTCAGCACTTTCCTTATCTCCTCTAATATAGTTTAGCTTCTATAGCTTTTAACATGGAATTTTGTTTAGTAACATTTATTTTTATTTTAAAATTAGAATATTGTTGTCATTTTGTTAGAGAATAAAATTTATTTTACTGTACCATGCCTTCCAGTAAAAATGAGCCACTCTGAATAAGTTGTTTGATATTAAAACTGAAAAAGAATCCACATACAAGGAAACTGTGGTTTTTGGAATGGCACATTTTTCCGTAAAATCAAACCTGTGACAATCACCCCTACTCACACTTAACCCCAAGTCAAAAATTTCAAATAGATATTATAGGTGAGTGGCTCCTTATTTGCAAGGTCTTTCAATTACCTGACCTGTACAACTATGTAGCACTTTTTACACAAGCGACAATAAACAATGCCAGAAAAAACTGAATTAGGTTTTTAATACAAAATTTTTCTTTTACAATTCCAAACAAGACTGAAAAATTAAACATAAAGATTCACTTTGTCTGTCAGCTCCTGCTGTTTATTTAAGTATATTGGATAATTTGGGCGATATTTAATAGCATGCACGTTAATGATTGATATAATTTTCGTTATAATAAAATTCACATAAATAATTCAAAAATCAATCCTATTTAAGGAAGAATAAAGCTAAATTAGATTAAATTTAAAACTTATTTGAATACACCCCGTATTTTACTTTTAAAATGTTACAAAGTAATTTTAGTTAAAACTGTTGTAATGTTGCGTCAGTTAGTTTAGAAATTGTTGGAACGGAAATTCGAGCACGCGTCAAGATCAAACAAGGTTAAGAACTATAACTACAAAATGTATAAGTATGCACACAAAAAATTAACGGACATGATACCACTTAAAGCTTAAGGAATAATTAATTGGGTTACTATTCAGTATCTAGAAAGATAGTTTCTTGCTGCCTTGTTAAGGAATGTATGGCCTAATCCGAGTGGAGAGACGTATAGTTCTGCGAGAATGAATTTGAAGCGTGGGGGTCAGTAATAAGACAGATACGCTTGCATTAAGTAACGAAAAGTATTGAGTGCTTGTTCGGGGTTGCCTTCTTTATTTTTAGGGAAATGATAAAGGCCTTTATTGAAGTTATTATGTACCTGCTTGGCATCTGATCACATGTAGTGTATCCAAGTAGTTTGTGATTTTAGTTTCAATAACAGAGTGGCCAACTTAGTTATGTATCATTCTACCTAAAGGGGGTTATCTATCCTAAAAATTAAGTACTAGAAGCGCAGTCCGAATTCAGAGCGTCCGTTCACCTGTAAGTGTCCTATATTTTCTTTTGTTCTACGTTCGCTTATCCCGAGACTTAGCAACGGACGACTACTTTTGCTTCAGCCCATAGCTACCAAATTACGCGCTATCACCACTGACCTAGTTTTTGTTGTGTAAAACAACGTGAAATTTAATTAAAAGATGTTACCGTCCGTTTTACATAAGTATTCAAGAAATAAATGAATTACCGACTTAAAATATTTATAATAGGAGTGAATCAAAATTAATTCAGTAAAACATTTTACAATTATAGTTTCAACCATTTATGTTAATTGTTTGTATTACATTTCCGTTTAAATTTGTTAGCTTTACATTTACCATTGTTTAAAATACTTGGGGTACCCATTTTGTTTATATATCGTTATGCCGCACCTTTTACTTTTGAATATTGTTATGTCGTTGGCAAAACCTAGAGCTCATTTCTAAATGGGTTCCATCATTCAAGCTTTTCAGTTGTAACAGCCAGGTGGTTTTTGTGAATAACTTGACACGGGCCTAGTTTTTGCTAGCCAATGTACTGTGTCTTTAGAATATAAGATTAGATAAGTTTTGCCTAATTTCGTATTTGGTTATTGACTTTACCAAAGATTATATAAATGTGTTTCTGTGCTCAATCTTGGTTACAATTTCATCAGCGTACATCCTAAAGTGCAAACATAGTTAAACAGAGCAAGGGCAAAAAGTTAATTGGTAACTTGCTAATTTTTAAAAGTAAAAATCGTAAACCAGTTACTTCTGAGTACGAAGATCATTTCGCTTTAAAAGAATTTAAGATTCAGTTAGTTAATTAAATAATACACCGGATGGTTGGTTCTGAAACCAGGCCGTAGTTATTTTATTCGATGCACATTACGCTCTAAATTTTTGCAAGTAACGTAACTAATATTTGAATCTTCAGTTAGCATTCTTCCTTGATTTTCTTATACAGAGTGATCATAAATAAATGAGCATCCTTAGCATTAGTAAATTCCTTTTAAGACATAAACTAGTATCTGCAATACAACTAGAGTGTCTGTTTCCATTTTGACGGTAGGTCACTTATATCGTGATATACACAGGGTGTTTCCCAAACACCGCGTGTTTTCAGTTTGTCATGTGAACAATGGCGCCCACCTTTTGCCGATTAAGACTTACCTTTACAGTGTTTAACCTCGTAAATATCGATGAACCACACCTTGCTCCACTGAAGTTTTGCCGGTCGTAGTTAAACACTTATGATTTCTATCACATGCATTATTGTTCATTTAGCCTGTGACATGTCTTGCAAGGGGAAGGTATAAGTATAATGGACTTTTATCTGAAGCAGAGCACGTGTAAGCGTATCATGAAGAGTATGGTAGAATAGAGACAGACACGCTATTACAAACACTTCGAAAGGCCATCGAAAATGTTGTAATGACTGCTAGTGTCAGCGGGTTACAAAAAACTGATGCAAAAGCAATAGTTAAGGCACTGAGGTATACGCAATTAAACGAAGCTATAAGGAGTGCGAAGGATTTAGATCCCCCACAAAACGATTTTAAAATATTACAAATACAACAAGGTGAGAACATAAATTTCAAAAACCTCTTGTGGAATATTCAGATCATGCACAATGTAAGGGGGACTCCAGTCAAATCGAGTAAATCACGCAAAAATGCTTGGATATACAAATAGCAGAAATGGTAGGAGTCCGGCAGTAGTTACAGCAGTTATAAAGGTCAAGGATGAGCAAGGAAAAGTTATAATACCACACATGCATAACGTAGAGCATATACAGTTAAAAAAGTTCAATACAATTGCGCAATACGATGGGCTGCTAGAAACATTTTTTCGTGGTTAACGTAATCAGTTGGATTCTAACAGAAAAATTTATAATTCAGAGATAGTTAATTTTGTTATAATCAAATATTTAAATAAAAATTTTTAATTTCTATTGGATACAGCCGTATCAGTTAGTGTAATTTTTGGTACGTGATAAAAAATCTAGAAGTATTAGATATGTCAATGAAGATGAAAATAAAAGGAGTGGCAGGTTATAAAACAACTCAAGTGTCCAGAAACCTTTCATTAAAAGCAAGCAGAAATATATTCTAACATAAGTTCTACGTCATTGAAAGTTTCGGTGACGACAAGTATGACATAATAGGCTCAGATTTTTTAATAAATTTTGTAGTTGAAACCTCATGTAAAATGAAAACAATAAGCAGATAAATGAAACATCAAAATGCACACGTACGTTTTGAGAATATGTTAAACTTAATGGATATTACCATTACCTTGTAATTATTTTGACATTTAATTACCTTTTTTTTGTAGTCTTAACGGGAAGTGTTAAAAAAACATAATTTTAACAATGAACTTATTTTACTGTGTAGAGTTACTCTTGTATATGTTAATAACTGTAAAATTAACCAAATACTATTTTGTAACAGGCAACTTAGAAGTTGATGCTTCTCTGTAATAAAAAAGTCGCATGTAGCAAAACAAATTAAAACTCACGATTTTACAACGCAATGCAGAAACTAGCAGTTGATACCAAAAGTGTTCCTTAAATGGATGTGCAACCATATGTGTACAATGAATAGCATACAATTTGAAGCAATATGTTTTTGTTCCATGCGCAACCAATATTTATTGCAGTTTATTAATGGTAATGTTCTTAATTTTCAGAAATTTATGTAGAACTTAGAAAATATTTAGAAAAACATTACGTTTCCATTAACTGCCGAGGGTTAAGCCCTCATGGCGCCTGAAATACCTCCAATATATAATCCATAATTTTTAGTAGTTTCATATGCAGTTTTTGAAGTGGAATGGATACAATATTTTAAGGAAATCTATTGACTAGACTCTTGAACTAATTTGCTTGATGGTAATTTCTAAATGAATTTTTCTCAAATATTTTTTGAAACCTATTCTTTTTTATCTAAGTTGAGAATCTAATTAAGGGGTTTCCTTAAATACTCCATCTATTATGATCCAGTTATGAGTTTCTGTTTTCTTAATTCGATTGAAAACTGTTAACAATTATAGACATTTAATAATTTTATGTTGGGTTAATTGTATTACTGGGGATTACCATTATCGTTTCATTAAAATTATTAACATTTTTTAATAGGTCCAAAATGACTATTTCAGTATTTTATAGTGGTAATGAGCTTAAGTACCTGTTAACACCGATTATACTGATATTCCGCCAATTAAATGTAAGCGATAGATTAGTTAAGTAGGCGGCTTTTCTAAAATTCATTGTTAGCGAAATTGTTTTATAATATTGTATTAGAATTAGGTTTGAAGTTCAAGGCGTAACCTCATTCTCTCATACATGTAGCTATTAAATAACAGAATTGCTATAGATAACTTGGGCATGTAACAATTTATAATAAAATCAAACAAAACAGTAACCTGCATCTGTGGGCACTTAATTGAAGATTTTTTATTAAAATGGGTCATGTATAGCGTCTACTAAGATACTATTGCCGTTTATGAATTCGAGGTGTTGGTAACGAAATTGGAGACGGCAATATCGGCCGTGCGTGGAATGAATCATAGAGTTTCTATCTAAAACAAGAGGATAGGTATACAAAGATATCGGACAAATTTCTCTTTGATATCTACGTTGCGTGTTCATTAAGTTACACCGAGTTTTCGATATATATATATATATATATATATATATATATATAT
>JAHWXV011057176.1:0-11974 GCA_024586415.1 Phrixothrix hirtus | reverse complement strand
CCAACGGAAAGATCAAAGTTATTTTTTCAAGGTAAATCAGACAGCTTAAAATCGTACAGTGCCTATTTACAGATGTATTTCTCTGTAACTTTTAATAAGTTTGAAATGGATAATAATGGAACACATTTTTGGAAAAGTAATCTTTATTTATATTGAATTTATAATAAAACAAAATTATATTATTTAATATAACCCAAATACTGTGGTTTCTAGAAATACCATCAAAAATACCGTGTCACTTAACATCATACATTAACACAAAAAATGGTTGTAATTAGTTAAATACTATCAAACGTTGATTACTAGTATTTTATTGGACATCCTGAATTGTTTATAACGGCTTGTAAACGTTTTGGCACCGAGTGCACTAATTTTTTACAATATTTCACTGATATTTTTGACCATTCCTGTTGTAAAACGTTTTTAAGGTCTTATCAGATATTGGATATTGACGTATTTTTTAGTCCAATTCGTTCCAGACATTCGCGATAACATTTAAGTCCGGAGATTATGGAGGCGTCTGTAAAACTTTAGGACAATTATATAATGTCCACATCCGTACAATGTGTGCAGTATATTTAGGGTCGTTGTCAGCATATAACTTGAAAGTGTTCTCAATTCCCATTTTCACTGCACTTTGATTGAGAGGTCCTTTTAAGATGATTAAATAGCCCCATTTATCCAGTATATTATTTATTAACACCAAATTTCCCACCCTAGATGCTGACATACAGCCTCAAACCATTTGCAAGCATCCTCAATGTTTTACGGTTGGACGTAAATTTTTCACTTTCATTCGGTTTCCTCCCTTCCTATCTGATGCAAAAACATTAAATTTGATTCATTGGTAAAGATGACGTCATTCCACCATTCAACACGTTTGTTTAAATATTCGTTTGCATAGTCCAATCGTTTCTTCCTATTGCGTTCATCAATCAATGGCTTGTTGCGAGCTAAGCGACCATGATAATTGCATTTTCTAAGAACTCTACGTATAGTAGAGCTACTTATAGTTTTCCTGGGAATCTTTATATATCTTGGGCAAGCTTATAAGCAGAAATTGTAGGATCTTGTTTGACTTTTTTAAGAATCCATCGTTCATCATACGTATTCAGCTTATTTTGCACACAATTTTCGTCTTTATGCCTTTTATTACATATTGAACTATTCTTCGACTTGTATTAACAATATGAGCAATTTCTGCGTAACTTTTTCCACGTTTATAGTGGTGAATAGCAATTTCCCTTTATGAAACACTTGTTTGCTTCATTTTAATTATGTACTTTAATTATGTACTTCTACTAAAATGCTACTCAAGACTATTATCACAAACCGATACTATTAGTACTGACCTGCTGTAATATTAGAAGTTACTATTTCCGTTAT
Organism: Phrixothrix hirtus; assembly: GCA_024586415.1. Lineage (NCBI taxonomy): Eukaryota > Metazoa > Arthropoda > Insecta > Coleoptera > Phengodidae > Phrixothrix > Phrixothrix hirtus. Next base: position 10,588 of record JAHWXV011057176.1, on the reverse strand, counting down.
TATTAAATGTAATTTCCCGATAATCCTTACTGTATGATTTTAAGTGGGGTTGTGATTTTAATAGTATTTCTAGAAAATTCAATAATTTTGTTACATTAAATAAACGGGTTTTGTTTTGTTGTAAATTCAATATACATAAAGATTACTTTTCAAACTATGTATTGCGTTTTCATTAATTGAACAGCACTTAAAAGATATAACCAAATATATCTTTGGGTGCGCACTGTACGATTTTAAGTGACATTCACTGTAAGTAGATCAAGTACGATCTTAGAACGTATAAATAAAAAATTTAACGTGAGGTCTTCTACAGCACATTGTCAAATAAAATGATTATTAACAGGAAAATAATTAAATTAGATACAATCCGGACGAATAGCCGAACCACAAAACGCGAATCTTAAGAACTGTCCGAATTAGGCGAACCAAGTGTCAACGTAACACAACGAGCCAACGGAGGATGCAAGTTTACAACATTCCGAGTCAATTTACTGCTAGAAAGGAACACCGAAGTTGATGCCTAGGACAACAGAATCCCAAACTACAACAAACCAAAATAATATAACACAAATAAAGTAAGCGAGAATTTATTACAACTGGTACCATCAAATGAACAGGCATTTTAAACTCCTAAAACATTCATGGTATTTTAATTTTTAATTTAAATTAAAATTTACGACTCAAAGTATTACCGCAGACAAAACCAATTATTCAACCTTGGAAACTGAGGTAGAATTCTGAAAAGGTCACTGTATTCGTTTGTAACTTAGAAAATTAAAATGTGTTATCTTGAGGCTCTTTATTTAATTATTTTAATTGAATTGTAGTTTGGTGGGGACCTGCAAAATAAATAAAATTAATACAGGATTTATATTCGACATTTTAGGTAAAAATAACTGATCAACAAAACTATTGTTCTGAAAAAAGATTAGAATTTAGAAATACGTTGATTAGCAAAAACTACAACCAGTTCATGTTTAATTAAAGTAAATTAATTAATTATTAAACGATAATTTCTCGATCTGCCAAAAGCTAACCAATACTATCCATTCCACAGAAGCTTATGTAATAATAGAAACAACTTTAAAAAGTCTATAAACGTCAATAGTAGGCAATGTTTGGCATGAAATTCAAATTGCCTTGAAAAAGATATTGACCATCAAAATATCCAACTACGCGCCGTTAAGGATTTCTTCTTCCCCTTATCAATTCATGTCGAATAGCATAAATAATCCGTTCTTTTGAATACTGCATTTAATGCTTTTGGCGTCTTTGTGAATTTCATTATTCTGGCTTTTACCAATCAAAAACATCCAATTTATATTGATTTATTTTCTTAAACGGCGTTACTTTTAAATTTAGTTTGACCAATTCCATTGTATTTACGAACGCATTTTCACCAATTGAGTTTTTACGAAATGGCTGTGAATATTTGAAGCCAACTCTCCTATGGCTCTTTGTTTAAATATTGATCACGTCAATAACTTATAACAAGCAGCGAATTTTATTCGTTTAATGTGTTTTTAAACTTAGTCGTCCATGCGTTTTCTATAAGTATTCGTTCCAGTTCTGCTACAGCTTATTTATCGAACTCCTCAAACTGTCAAAAATTATCACCTTCACAACTCATTGCTATAAACAAGGTTCGACTTTGTAATAGTTTTATTCATCTATAAGGTCTTCATTGATACATCACATCATCTCATTAGAATAATTTTCAAATTGATTTTTCTGTCCTTTGATTATCAAAAATGTTCAATTTCAATTTTTTTTCAATACCTTCAATAATTCATTACCATAAACACCGAATTTAGTTTTCTTGCCATTGTTTTTAATTCTATTATCTCGATTTTTGTCTGTCGAAAATGTTTGCTCAATTACAATATTAGTTCATCGAATTTATTAATTAGCTTACTTCCATTTTTTTAGCAACCGTGTATATTTCTACTTTACGCCATTGTACGTGAGGCCACTGGCAAAGAATATATTAATATATGTTCTCACTAGCTATTTGTAAAACCTACATGTTGCAATTGCAAAGTCATCTAAACGAAGACTAATTGTACGCTACTTTTTTGCATTCCGATAAAATAAATTATAAGGAATGCCTTTTATTTTATAGTTTGCACTTATTAAACAATATATCCCCTCTGGAATTACGTTAAATATTTCTGTGTGTTCTATTAAAGCATAGATTGACATCCTCTGTTATAATTATCATTATTTAGTTTAATGTAGTAACCAAAAATATACATTGATTAAAATTAAAATTGTTTATTTTACATTTTTCTGTTAATTTATCCGCTAACTTATCGTACATGCAATAATGTGTGTAAACGCTAAGTGTATCGACAGGAAATAAATGAACTTGGAGAGAATAAACTCGATAAAGCAAGTTTGCGGCGTCACATTAGTTGTAGGTTGTCTGTACACGTTCACGCTGTTTTAAGATCGAATTGGTTAAGCGTCAATCCCTAATTCAATTCTGAACAATGTCAGTCAGAAAGCGTCTTTCCACACTGTATTCTATGCAAGATTTTCAAAAATTTTCAAATACTTTGATTCATCAATTCATGATGTTTGAGATCTAACTCACTACCGGCGACTTTTCAAGGTTGGAAATGCATGTCGTCCATTGCTGGTTGAATATTATGCATAAAATTTATCTCTAATTAATTCAGAGTTAAATACACGAAAACGGTAGGTAAGTGACCTTATTTTTGTTCATTCATGTTTTTTGCCGACCCAAAAATACCTTAAAGGTATTTTGCATCGATCAGATTTTATATTTTGCAATAATGTATGGTTTGGTTGCTTCTGTATCCGAGCTACGTTACTGTCCAACTCTTATTTTAGTTTAATTGGTTAAATAATCGATTTTTATTTGGTACATATAATTGATGTCGCGAACGCCTAGTGCAGCGTGAATAAATAAATCTCATATTATTTTATTCTTTATAAATAGTACCAACTGCTGGTGTATTTAGTTAAGAACAATTTTAATCTGATTCAACAGTAATTAAATAATCCATTTAGTCAGAATATTTAAGTTTAAGGATATTGATGGAGTTACCTGTGTAACTTTTAGATATTAATTACCAAATCTCGCTAACTAAAAATTGCTTAGAAAGCAACGACAGGTTTTTACTGATCCACTCATTTCAGTTTATACTACATTAAATAATGTGGTGGTGATTCGCAAAATTTTATCGCCAATTTATAGAACCACTTGTGTATTATTTTGTATGCATTTATTTTAACGCATGAGTTGGGTATCAAGCTTGTTACTGATTTCATGCATTTATATTTTGACGAGTCACACAACAGTTTGTCCTCTATAGATACCAAACACCTTTTAAACATCTCACAATTAAATCTCGAGTATCAATCTAAATAATTCGCTAGTGCAGATTGAGCACAAACAATTTTTATTCAGTCTTTTTAATAACTAATCACATATATGCAGGCGAGTTAAGAAGTCTTATCCTTGTAATCCGATTCTTCAACGACAACGTACTATAAGTAATGTTTTATTTAACAAACCAAGCTAACGTCGATTTACCGAAATACGTCTACCCCAATTATATACAGAGGGGCATCAGCTTCTTTTTGTCAAACGCCTTTTTATGTTTGCATCACTCTGTATAATACATCAAAGTTAATTAATATACGTTTGGGTAAATTAAAATTATCAACATTTTTAAATGCACATTGTATGCTTTGTAATCTGTAACCTCGAACATCATCATCATTTACTAATTTTAATTTAAAATAAATCGATTCTTGGTATTTAGTTTACAATGAGAAATCTTATTTTTAATTCTGTCATTTTCAAAAGCATTTTAAATCATTTTAATATAATAAATAAAATCTTAGTTGTTGCTTTAAAATAATAAAACCCTATGTTAAGTATTTATTTCAGTTTTGCTGGAAGTAATTTCAAACATGGGATAGGAATTTAAAATTGTTAGCTAAAATATTTTCATATAAAATTTACGAATATGGCGCGATCAGTAATTCTCGGTACTATGCATGAGATCAGCGTTGTTACCATGTCAAATTTGCTGACGAGGGATTTCTGTACCGCGTTCTCGCAATCCACACCATTGGCCTATTTTTAAATGCAATTTTATGATTGGATAGTTTTTCGTAAGTAAACAGTTTTCCGTTTCCATCGTGGTTGGTAGCGTCCTAATCCCTGAATCCCTGATTCGTTAAAACATCGATTCATCTATTTTCAACGTAAGTCCATTTATTTCGTCAAATTATTTTATTACCGTCAGGGGATCATCATATAAATGTATAAGTGAAATGAACTGAATTTTTAATAAACTTAATTTGCCTTTGGAGGTCGTTGCAAATGCCTTAAGTGTAAATCAATTAATGTAACCTTTGTTTTATTTTATAAATTACCGTTAGTTGTTAAATATTTATATACAGGGTGACCCGCATGGATTAGATTTCATAAATAGATCATCCATTGGTTGAATACATGCGTGTGACGTCAGTATATTTAAGATAAAAAATATCGTGAGATTTTATTTAGAAAATAACTTTTAATATGGGGGATCCTACCAAAATTAATTAAAGCAATTTGTTTAATAAATTATTATTTTATTTGTGTCTTGACATTTCCAAATTTACTCATTATACTGTTTGTTGAATCTAGTAACCCTTTTATTTCTGTAGATTAGCTTAGATTTAGTTTGAATTATTTTCAGGTAACTATAAGGTAAGAACTTGTAATAATTTGTGCCGGTGATCTCCAAAGGTCATCCTGTTGTATGCGCACAGAAATTACTATTGCCGAAATTATACAATTCACGGATGAAATTACACTTAATTAGCAAGATTTCTAGAGCTGTCTTGCCGTTTCTAGCTTTTTGGATAAGATAGCTGATTACATCAGAAATATCAATTCTTAAGGTACATTTTTGATTTACTTACCCAAGATGATATCAAAAAATTTTATTTGACTTCTAAAACAACAGTGATTACGTATCATCATCAAAAATACATACAACTATTATTCATTGTTTTAAATACTGTACTTATCGGAAGATTTCAATTCAGCTTAATCAAATCTTTCAATGCAATCTTATAGTAAACTGCTCTGGAACTTCTATCCTTTATCTATAACTCGCAAAGTAATTGTTTGATGCGTCGCCTTCTACCACGGTACTCGTGTCGACACTTTTTGTTAATAAAGTATTCTTTGTGAAGGTAATGGATGCTACGTAGCTTCTGATATTGTACTGTTATTCTTAGCACAGTAAAATACAAAATAAAAGTCGTGTCTCAGGTAATTCGGTTGTAAAAACTTCAGGGTATCCTGGAACAACTTTTTATGTGTATATCTTTAAGAATCCTAATGGCATTTCAATTTTATACATTAATTGCATGTATGAAATGTTGGTTGTACATAACCAATAATTTAGAACCATCACGTCTTATTTTTAAGGTTAACTAAATAGAAATGTGCATTGGCCAAAGCATAACTCGGTTTTAACAAATTATTCGTTTTCTTTATATAATATACAGGGTTGTTTTGAAATACTTTCAGAAACATAAACCACGTGTTCTCCACCCAAAAACTGCATTTATAAAGAAACAAAGAAAAATTTAGATCTCTTTTTTATCAAACTGGTATCTTATAAAAAATCCTTTAATTATTGTTTAAGAACTGCTGGCCTTATAAACATATGTTAAAGCCGAATGAAAATTTAAATGGGTGCACTAATACTAAATCGAATTTGCCTCGTACATGTTTTTAATATTTATTGTTCTTTTTTCCTTCAAGAAAATAATCATTTTCTTGAATATATTAGGATAAGCCGCTTATTTTAAGGTTTGTTTGTGAAACTCAAATTTATGATCTTATTTAAAATTTTTGTTATTTAAAATGCTTCAAAAACGATCACATATTACAGAGACATAAACAATTTTTGAATATAGTTTAAATATGCAATATAAATAATTAAATAAAATGATTTGTCAGTAGCTTGAAAATAATTATTTTTAAAAATGTGTTACATTTTACTTTTTATTGAAATTGAATTGAATCTAAGAGAATAGCATCTGAAAATGAGAAGTGTAAAGGCCAATACCATTTTGCTCATTTTAATAACAATATTGTTTAACCCTTTTAATGTAATGTTCCTAACAGAAAAATGTTGGTCAAATTAGAGTACAAGTATTTAGAAAAAACACAGCCACCGCATGGGCTATGCCAATTTAATCCTCTTTTCAAGTAGAGTTGGTTATTTCTATTCTAGAAACCATTTCAAAGCAACCATATATAATATTTTGTTTTTTTTATTTGAATTAGTAGAGCAAGATTCCTGAAATAATTGTAGTAGGTTAGAGGTTAAATGAGTGAAGTATGTAACAGATACAGTAGTGATTCACGGTAAATTATTTAGCTGGTGGTTTACCATCTTGCCATTAGCGTAAGCTTAAATTCTATTTCAGATAAACTTATCTCTTTATAAACATACCTAGTGACCTTTTCTAATTTATCGTTAAGAATATAGTTCAAATCAGTGACACTTCCATTCGTGACGTTTAACGAATTTGGCGTCCGATGGATAATTAAATACCGTGCCTATTTCAGAAAATCTAGCACGCTCTCGCTGAGCTAGCTACATGTAATTATCCAAATTATTTAACCCGAATTTGAGCTTTAGTGCATGGCAAATTCTCAGAATGATTCTTTTATTTCAAAGAATATAACATTTTATCAAATAATAAAACTTAAAATTAAAGGTTTTATTTCAGTTTTTAATAGTACTATCGTTGAAATTCACAAATGGTTACGGTACCTCGATTTGTTGTATCGCATTGTTTTTATTTGACAATTACTAGTAAACAGTTCTGGTGTTACAATGTAAAATTATTTGATTGTGAAATAATCACTTTGGTATCACGTTTATACTGAAATTCAATTATTAATTTCTACGCGGTGAGTAAAATTAGTTATAGGTTTGAATCTACATACAGCCATAGATCGTAAAATGTTAAGGTCGGTTCAAGAAAGATTTTTCATTGAAACATTCTGCTTGTATGAAAATATGAATACATCAGAATTATAGTTCGATCGTAACAGATAGGTTATTTGCTGTTCCTGGTTTGACCAAAAGATATATACTGAAAAGTAACGCTTTGAAGGCAAATTTCACAGTTAAAGGTAATAAATTTCATAACATGCCATTATACAGAGTGATTCATATTATGTGGAAAAACTTTTAAGGGCGTATTCCCGACATAAAAATAAGAAAAAAAGCTCATATCAAAATGTATTTGGAACAGCGTAGTTTTGAAATTACACCGTATTTAATAAGCAATTAAGATTTATTATAAAAATAACAACTTAAGAAGAAAACAATTCACAGTAACTGTTGGAAGTGAAGACCGCCAACTGTCGCACATGCTGTCAAGTACGAATATAACTATTAATTATTTTGATTAGTATGTAATTAGTGTCATTCCACAACAAAGCGTGTTATACAAACACTGAAATGTGCGATATCGATATGCACTTTTTTACGGTCTTGCTAATGGAAATTCACTCAAAGTAAGACGTCTGTATGCAGAAATATATCCTCATCGCGTAATTCCAAATCATAAGACGTTTGCGCGGTTTCGTCAACGGCAAAGTGAAAGTGGTAGTTTTATAAAACGTAGCAATGCTTCATAAAATTGAAGCATCTCCGGGTACCAGCACAAGGCAAATTGCAGTTACACTTAACACAGGCCACCGTTTAGAGATTACTACATAAATATCTACTGTCCATTTACCATAGTCAGTGGGCGCAGGAACTTTTTCCAAATGATTTCCCCCGCAGAGTGGATTTTTGTCGGTGAATGCAAGGTAAAACAGCAGAAAAACGTTTGTTTTTAGTGCAGATCTTCTTTATAGATGAAGCTAATTTTTCGCGAGATAAGATCACAAATTTCCACAATACTCACTTCGAGCACATGAAAATCCGTATGCAACAGCAGAAGCTAATCATTAGTCAATTTTTTTTAAACGTATGGGCGGGGATTATTTGCGATCACTTGATTGGACTATAGTTTTTACAAAACACACTCAATGGAAAAGTGTACCGTTATTTTCTCTAAGAAGAGTTGCCACAACTTTTGGAAGATATACCGCTGAATTTGTAGCTCAAATGCATTTATTACATGACGGTGCTCCAGCACATTTCAGTTTAGTAGCTCGTCAGTATTTGGACGTTGTGTATACCGAATCGATAAATAGGTCGAGCAGGTTCACAACCCTGCCCTCCTAGGTCTACAGATTTAAATCCAATGGATTTCTTTCTATGAGGTCACCAAAAATCTTTAGTTTACTCAACACCAATTAACAATATTGGTGAATTAAGAGATCTTATAGTCGCATCTTGTGAAATAATTTGCAACTCTCTCCGAATTTTTGAACAGGTGCGTTGGAAGATAGAAACATGTGTGACAGTTGGCGGTCGTCACTTCTAACAGTTACTATGACTTATTTTCGTTCTAAGTTATTGTTTTTGTAAAAAATTCTTAATTTGTTATTAAATACTCTGTAACTTCAAAACTGCGCGTTTCCGAATACATGTTGATATGAACTATAACGGGCTGAAACTCTTCTTACGCCACAGAGGTTATTGAAGATGTTAATTTTCCTGAATCAGCTAGCTTGCTCCGGCCACCACAGTGGAGATAGGAGAGCTCCTACGTCTACGATGAAATTAACTTAACCAAAAATTCAGGAATGATTTGCGAACGTCAAAAATCTATAAAATGTCGTGATTTACGGGTACCACTTTACCTTAATTGTTTTATACGGTTAAAACTTCGGAAATGGGACGGTAAAGGGCCCTATTTCAAAACCGGAAGGATTTATTGCTATTATGGTATGCTCAATAATTAGTTATTCCTCGTACGCCACTGAGTAGGCGCTTCAATCCCGTTGAGTCGGACTCACACCTAAAAATGTTTTACTTACTTAGGTTCAATGTTTTCCTGTAAAAAAAACTATTACGTCCTTCTACTAAAGTTATTTATGACAGTGAAATAATAATGTCATCTGTTTTAAATAAGTCGCTTAGAATAATAATAACAGTATTAACGTGGACAATACAAAAGCATTTAAATGATTAATTACTTAATAAATAAAATTTGCAAATTACGGGACCCCTGAATTTGATTTCTAAAGACTACCTTCTTTAATAATAACAAAATACTGGCCCGTTCTAAGGGTGGCATTAGATTATGATAATTATCTAAACTGAATATGTAATTTCGGTTTGTTAATTAAACTGCATACACAAAAACAAATTGTCTAACTGCTACTTGATTGAAGTAGTTCTCCCAGCGATTTATTACTACGTTACCAGACAGGGCAATCGCCAGTGAAGCTCAGTAACTTACAGGATGGAAGGAAATTATCGAAAAAATGTCACTTACTTATATTTGCGTTGAATTACACGACCTTTGATAGTACACCCCAATGCCCCCGGCACTTCATGAATAAAGCGTACGTTATAGTACTTTTCCAGACGTCCAACAGTCTTATGATCACAACTTGAAAGACGATGACGAAAATTCAACCCAATTTTCTAATTTCGCATACAGCGACAACCTACCGGGGTTTCCGAATGATAATAATTATTAATAATTGGCAGCAACCTGTAAAATCCTTGTTTATAATTTTAAATACAAAATTGATTTTGGTAGTTTTATTATTAATTCACTTATATATATATATATAGGGTGTTCCCAAATTAATGACATATGTTGTAGGAATTTTAGACGCGTTTACAGAACTTTCTTCTTATTTCTGTGTCAGGAACAGCCTCTTAAAATTTCTCCGGAATTGTATGAATCACCCCATATAACGACTTTTCGTGCTGATTTCTGTCCTCTACAATTCTATTATTAAATTTGTAGAACGACGGTAGTTGATGTAAAATTAAATAATTATGTACAGGCGCTAACTAAAAATATTTCAATTACTATTTGTAATTGAAACACAATGGAAGAACGATATCCTATTCAATTACAACTAGTTAAAAATGTAAACCTAACGACAAATAAAACTGTTATCAAACATATGCAGCGATAGTAAATCTACTCGAATCTTTCAATGTAACAATATTTTAATCTAATGAATGCAAACATTATACTTATTAATAATTTTCTATGTTCTGTTTCTTCATTGTCTAGTTAACAATTTTTACATTTGTGACGAATCTAGAATGGATAATTATTACCAATGTCAAAAGGTAGCGGCGAAATGATCCACTCCGGTCTTTACGGCGGTTATAACGAACTAGAACGCTACTTGCGCCCCAGAGGTCGTTAAAGATGTTAATTTTCCTGGAGATAGGTGGACTCCTCCTGCGTTTACGATGAAATTAATTTAGCAACAATTCAGGAATGATTTTCAAACGTCAAAAATCGGGGCAAAATTGTGATTTATGGGCACCACTTTACCTTAATTGCCTTTGTAAAAGTACCTGTATAACACCGAAATCGCGATTATAAAAACCGATACAGTTTTTCGCGAGTTTCAATGTTATAATTTTATTATTAAGTTAAGTAG
>JAHWXV011057105.1:0-12341 GCA_024586415.1 Phrixothrix hirtus | reverse complement strand
AAATGAAACTATATACAAATAATGTGTTTATGCCTTAATTCGACATCACGTTTACGCTTTAATAATTGTTTATCCAATTATTTAATTAAAGGTAAACATGCTGAAAAGCGTAGACACATTACAAGGTAAACGAACAATTTTGCCATATACTGTGTACAGTAATGTTCAAAGTTATTGTCGCTTGCACTGTGAAACTACAGCGGGGTTTATACCATTCATTTTTATTCATTCATTAAAATAAAAATGAAAGATAAATTGTTCCTATTTAGTCATTTTTTGTGATCCCTTTCGTATCGATTCTAAACGACAGTGATCATTATTAACAATGAAAAGAAGGCTAGGTCGCAGTTTCATTTTAATAAACATAAACTAGTGATTGGAAATTTTGACATGATATTTTATAACTCAATAATATCTCATTCATACTGATCGAACTGACTAAATCGATCGTTAACCATGTGACCATGTGAAAGTAAACAAATCACTGTATTCAGTACGAAAGAGAACGCCCTTTATTATACATGTACAATCGAAAGAGCAAAAGTGGTGAATCATCCAAAAGTTCTTGTTCTTACATGCATCCGAATTTTTCTTATGCAGTACAGCAAAACGCGTTCATTTAGTGTATCTATGTGATTTTTTCCATAAATTGGTTCACCAATTATGCCCCTTAATTGTACATAATCATATATAACTGACCATACTCACTTTATGAAAACTACTGGAAAGCACAGCGATATGCGTTGCAAGTTGGGCATAGATAGTGCACTACTTCTTTCACTTGTATTCAAACAGAATTCATAAATGGGACGGGAACAGGTCATTCTGTAAACTCTATCAACTTCAAATTCTGTCATGCAATCAGGATATTTATCAAAATCTGCAAAGAAAATACATTATCTTCATATTGTAAATAGAGTTCAACGAAAATCATACGTTATCTCTACCTGACAACGCAAAGAAGTGCCCTGTAGCAGTGACCACCTGCCAATTGCTAGTTGAGTGATTGTCATATATGAAAATATGCGAATGCCAATCTATCCAGCTGTTTATGGAGGTATGCTTCAAAAGGTCGCGTCTCGTGTTGCACCTTCATCAACTCATCACTGTTAAGATGCAATACTTTGCACCGATTAAAAATGCAGCCTTACTTATTTCCTTAAGTAATGCTTGTATTTGCAACCAATACTGGTGCAATATCCAAACAAGTAGCCCTTGCACATGGATGCCTTAGTCTAAAAAGATAGTAATAAGTAAATAATGGTTTATGATTTTGGGCATGTTAATTCGAATTTCGATGAATTCCCTATTAGGGATAATTAGACAGACAATCGAATTTTTCATTTACAAGTTATTTGAAACTACAATAGTACGTACCATTTGGGCTTCTAATTCTCGAATTTATAATAAAGGTTGTGGTAATTTTTAAGGATTTTGGTGCAAATCACTTTTAAAGCTAAATATGTAAAGTGTTTTAAGTGACTATTGTAATTTTAAATTATTTCTGAAAATAAAACACAAAAAAAGCCTAGCTGCTCCTAAAATTGCACTAAACAAGTGAAATTAAGGTGCCCATTCCGATGGATAAGGCCCGCCTACCAGGTGATACTAAAGTTTTTTATTAGGTTGGCAGTATAAAATTTAAGTTTTGTTGTCATCGGTACTGTTTTGAAGTTTATAGCAATGCAATATTTTACACTAAATATTGCAGAAGCTATCAAAATTACGGTGAGCCAAATGGAGTAATATACTACATCTTCCAAATTAAATATTATGTTACGTTTGTCTAACTGTGATTTTAACAATTTGTCCAACTTTATGTGTAAAATGTTGCATCATTACATACAGGCGTGTAGCGACAACTGAATCAATGACATTTATTCTATGAAAGAAACTTAAAACTGTCAATTCACCAGTAAAACTTGTTTTTAGACGAGTACATTTTACTAACGGATTTGTAATACAATTTTAATTCTATTTTCAGTATAATTTGTATTAAAGGTGGCATTTACTTGGTTGTGTTGTGCATAATCACTGCCAATATTTATTACTATAAAATTTGTGGTGTGAGGTGTTATACATTTTTTAAACCATTTGTATACAAATCTTATAATAAAAATGTGCCCGTCTAAAATATGCTTATTAGGTTAGTACATAAATATGTAAAATGGGTAATGTAATGCCTAATTTAATAAAAACTTTGACACTTGAAAAATATCAGATTTTGGATTTTGTTAATTTAGGAATACATCCAATGCCTTCCCAAACAAAAAATCATAAATTGGTAAGTCGTTTTCGCTTTGTTTTCCGATGTCCCTAAATTATTGACGCAGTTTTTAATGTAATCCAAAAATAAAAACTTGGCGCCATTAGAAACCTTGATCATTAAGTGCATTTTGCATACTTACAGCACTTTATTGAATAAAAATAAAAGTTCAAAAACATTTTTTGAAATACTGTTCTTTTAAATTTGCGAGAGGTCCTAATAATTCCAACTACCCTACTCTCTTGAAAACTTTAAATTTAGATTCACTTTCAAACAGACATCAATGTCATATTTTTACATTCTTATATAAAATGGTTAATTTTCTGATTGAGGTACCTGAATTGTTAATAAAATTACATTTCAAAATTCTGCACAAAGGTGTAACCAATTTTAATGTGTCCACGAACAAATGCACTTTTATCAGATCCAGTTACTTCTATGCGGTTGTACTAATAATCTTGACTCAGACATAGATTTATTTAATATTACGCTTGTTCAACATCACCGCTTGGTTTTAAGACAATAGATCGCTTTACATTATCAAAAATGTTACACAAGTAGGTTTTATAAGCAGATTTATATAGTCATATGTAGTATGTTAGTTTAATTTTTTTATAGGGTTACAGCAACAGAGTAGGCATCGTCGCCATCAACAATGTAACGGTAAACTAAATAAGTTAAATAAACTTCAAAGTCATGAAGTTTGCAGTATCGGCTATTTTGGTTTCTATAAATATAAACCTTAACTTTCTTACTACAAATATCGTCATAATACTGATCCGGCGGAATGATTCACGAACGAATTCAATAGAATTTCAATTGAATTGGAGCCACATTTTGATAATGTAATTCCGATGAATCCTTTAACCTCGCTACAGCAATCGGAATTTTATTTAGCGTCTGTTAGTCATATTTTTGAGGAACCCTTCGCCGTTGATGACTGAAAAAATATCTGGAAGGATTAGATATCATCATCACTTAGCGGTCGAATATAGTGGAGCTGCTCAGAAGTCGTTTAATTTAAATTATAAAACAAAAAGATCTGTTCCGGTGGTATTTCAAAATCTTCCCAGTTATGACAGTCATTTGTTAATTAAAAGTTTAGCTACGACCATTCCCGGAAATATAAGTATAGTTCCTAAAACTAAAGAAAGTTACATTTCGTTTACCAAGTGGATGCATAAGGGTACTAATATTAAGTTTCGATTTATAGACTTGTTTAGATTTTTAAATAGCAGTAAGGAGGAACTGGTCTCGTATTTAGCCTATGATAATTTTTCAATTTTAAGGTCTCAATTTGCCGCAGATGACTTATATAACGACGATCAAATTCGATTCTTACTTCGATAAGGCGTTTGCTCTTACGGATGCAAGTACAGATGGTCAAAATTTAGCGAAACAAATCTGTCGCCTAGAGAAGCATTTTATAGTACTTTAAAGTAAGCATACGTATTTGAGAAAGATTATCAACATGCGTGTAAAGTTTGACGTGATTTTAGCATTAAAAATCTATCCGCTATTGTCTCTTATATATGAAATATGGCGTTTTAATTTTGGTTTCTATTTTCAAAAATTTTAGCAATATTTACTACAGGGGTTATGGCGTAGACCTTTCGTGTTATTTAATCCGGCATTTTCTTGGGACACAGCTCTATAGTACACGAAAGTTAAGTTAGATCTATTAACTGACGTTGATATGATTTTGTTATTTGAAACAGCAATTAGAGGAGGCATTAGCGAATGCGTAATGGGATATGTTCAAGCGAATAATCGTTATATGAACGACTTTAATCCGAACAAATCTAGCAAGTTTTTAGCTTACTTTGATATTAACAATATGTACGGTTTTGTAAGGTGCTATTCGCTACTGACTGGCGGTTTTAAGTGGCTAACGCAAGGATACATTGATGACATAAACATAATGAGTATTGTGAATGCTCTTAATGTAGGATATGTGTTTGAAGTAGACCTGGAGTACCTGAAGGCCTTGAATTTATTATAAAGTAGCTTACCCTACTGCAGCGAACATCGCATATCACCGTAAGGAGGCAAGGAAACGAAACTGCTTTTAACTCTTTATCCTAAATCATTAGGTTAATTTAGAGCAAGTTTTAGAAGCAGGTTTAAAGTTAGCTAAAATACATAGAGCGATCAAGTTTTACCAGTACCCCTGGCTTAAAAAATACATCGAACTGAATACGGCGTTAAGAGCGGCTGCAACTAACGCCTTTGAACAAAATCATTGTAAACTGATGATAAATTCGGTATACGGAAAAACAATGGAATCTGTACAAAAACATAGAGATGTGAAACTATCAATCACCTGGGAGGGGACATACGGAGCTCCTCATTATATTACATTACCTACGTTTCGTAGTTGTACAATTTTCAACGAGAATTTAGTAGCTATCGAACTAAACCGAAATGAAGTGCTCTTTAATCGCCTATTTCACATAGGAGCCTCAATTTTAGATCTACCTATGACTCTCATATACGCTTTCTATTATAACTTCCTGTTAAAATCGGTACCTTTAAATAAAATAGGCCTCTGCTATACCGATGCTGATTCTCTATCGTATTTACTAGAATGTGAGAACTTGTATGCTTTTATTAAAGATAATCACCAGCGGAATTCAGTTAGTTAATTAAAACGCTTTAAGTAAAATGAAAGACGAGCATTGTGGTAGAATATTTTTAAAATTTGTGGGATTGTAAAGCAAAATGTACAGCATGCAAGTGCCAGGTGTAATGGTCCAATTAAAAAATCTAATGGAATTGTTGCCAACGTAGTAAAAAACAAAATAACTTTTACGATTATTTAGACTGTCTTCAAAAGCCTATACAAATAATTAATGATCAGTATACTATGAAATCAGTAAAGCATTCTATTTATACTATCAAACAACCAAATGTTGCATTATCTCATTTAATCGATAAACGTTATCTATTTAAAGACGGAATTCATACAATGGCCTGGGGTCATTTTATATTAACTGCGGTGAGCGATAATGACCTTAATGAAAATTATTTTTATATGTATGTGGATGTGCTGTTTATTGAAATTTGTAAAGAAGACAAAGTTGTAAATATGACTAGAACCATAATCAAGTTTTATGATTCATTACATAAGCGTATATTATGCATGATATGGGTGTATGTTCAGTTTGCGGATTCATATTGTTTCATGAATTAAAAATTGTTTGAATTAATATATTTACATACATACATACGTACGTGCATAGGTACATACATACATGCATACATACATGAATACATACATACACAAAGTCATACATAAACGAGGCATCAGACTTTAAGTAATTCATTATTATATTTGATTATCTGCTATAGTAATAGTAATAGTAACAACATAAATTAGCTATAGCATTTATTATCTTCCATGAAAACAGTATTAATATTAAAATATTAATAAAGCATACTGTACTTGAAACAACATAAAATCTTTAAATTTTTTGACTTCCGATTTCATATCATTATTATTAATATAAAAATACCATCAAAGTTGGCCTTCAGACAAAAACCAACAAACTTGTTAGACAGGTCGGTTTTGAAGCGGTCGAGTATTCATACGGCAGCTGTTCAAACAAAGGGGATGCTTGAAGGTCAACGAGTGAACATGCGACGTATAATGTATATTTAATACTTAGAGTCATTTATAAATTAGAATTTGAATTAACAACATCTCTATATCTCGGGTTTTTTTAAAAATTTGCATAAAGGTTTAAGAATTGGCTTCAGATTATTACTATGTGTGTAATTATGGGGATATTCTGCAAGTAAATAGCAAGATTTGTGCAGTATATCGTCTATGACACTTGATATTATCATCTCAATTTCTAATTGATTTCAATGTGGCTAGTGATGACGAAAATATAACCAAAAGGGATGCACGGCCCACTGAAAGGAAACTACTCAAATGCTACGACTTTTATGAATCCTGCATTCAAATATGCGATACCTTCATCGATGAAACTGATGATGAAAACGCTTTCATTAAGGCACTAATTAGAGCAGGAATCGAAGACAAACTGCTTTATCAATTGAAGCCGTGCAGCTGTTTTATATACAATTTAAAGAGATAGGTGGATGAATTTCAAAGATGGACATAATAAAAGCGGGTATTTGGATATACATGTATGTTTAGTTTGCTGCTGCATATGTTGGATTTCTTAAAATTAACATTAGAAAATGTAACTAAAAACACACTCTCTCTTTCTAGTTGTTGTAATAATGACAGTTTCTACGAATGTTTCATTTCAAATTTTCTAGCTTTTTTATGGGATTTTTTAGTGTAGGATTTCACGTGTGTAGATAGACTTTTTAGTATTACTTTAGCTTTATCCTTAAAAACACACAGTACTGGCATCTTACATTAATCGTGGTATATAGATGACCGCTAGTAACAATAACAACGACGGTAATGAAAATGACTCTAACATTCGTTATGTTATATTTGAAGGTAAAAAAACTAAAGTCACTAACAAGATAATTACTGTTGAAATACTCCACCAACTAGTACTAATGACAGTATTTCTTACCGATTTCGAAGGCGAATATGGTTACGATGGAGAACAAGACGTTTATGCCTATCTTACATGATTACAAAGTTCGATAAGGCAGTTGAGCTTTGTGAAAATGTTCTTAATGGCGAAATCGACGAGACTACTTTCGTTCAAACGCTTATTGCAGCAGACTTCGGGGACTACCTTAAAGAACTGGAACTGTAGTCTGGAATTTCAGAAATGAAATGGTATGTAAGTTATTAGTTTGAACTTGTACGCTTTTATTAAAAATCTAGGGACCATTGTGTTTTATAGGCAATAAAACTTTACTTGTTTTCTGAATTTTTATGTGTATGGGTGTACATTATTTCAGTGAAATTAATATAAAATACAAATTATTTACTTATTTGGTAAATAACAGACTAAATACGTAACATTTGAATAATATTATATTATACTTATGCTACAATATCGTCAATTCTACACCACGATGGACGATTATAGCTATACCGCTATACGTATGCTTCGCTTTAAAATTTTTATAAGACAGACGTCAGGAAATTTAGCGTTCTGCAATTCTTGTGCATAAAAACCTCCTAATATGTGCTGATTATCCATATCTTCGAGTTTATATATAACCGGAATGCTTATTTTTATTGAAGCACGCGGAACAATTAGCCGCTACAATTTGGCGTGAAACCTTTATCAAAAACCGATTTCTATTTACTAATTCTTACATCTCCGAACTTATAGCGGTCATTTGTATTAAACGTTTTAAGGTTGCTGTAAACATGATCGAGATTTGTTTTAGGAGTGACTACTGCAGGTTTCATGCGAATGTTACTATGCTTTCGATTGATATATTCGGTTACAACTTCGTCTGTGAAATCTATCCATTTATAGTTACCGCGTAAACTAAACTTCTTGTACAAGGTGCCCTTTAACGTTCGTAACAGACGTTCAGTTATTGAAGCTTTAATTGTGCTGTAAGGTGACAAATGATTTACGCCGTATGCGTTCATCAATGCGAAAAACTCTTAATTGCAGAATTCTTTCTCCGCATAGTTTTGTAAATTCTTAGGCTTACGATGTGTTTTGTTATTGACATTATCGTGTTGCAGAATAAAAGCCATCTTTGCGATCTTGCTCATGAAAATTTCGAAAAGCTATCAATTGCCACCAATATGTATTTGTAGCCGTTATTTTTCTATGAATGGGGTAGGAATTCAGTCAGGTCAAACTGCTATAAATCATCGAAGCCTATAACGAGCGTGCGTCTTCTAAGAAAGTTTTTCCTAACGCACTTACGCAACTCGTTTACAGTTTGCGGTTTGTGCATGATTTCATATTTTTAGTAATAGTAGTAAACCTTTCTTGTAATGCTAATGATAGTTTCCTATTCTTGCTGTCCGTGTACTGTTGAGTGTCCGTAACACTAGATTCACAAGTCCAATAATATACATTTTAAGTTCGCCTATGCGTTCCTAAGTTTCGTTTACATATCAGTTAGATCATAAAGCAGTTTCACGCCTATATTTTTCAAGATAAAGTTAAACTAAGCAACTTATATTTAATATTAATTTTGGGAATACATTAAACATTTCACTATAGAAGGAAAAACAACAAGTAAATTTAAAATTAACAATTTGGTGCACTATAGCTATAAAAACGATGAAATTAAAACGCCAATAAAGTATTTACACATATGTTGAAATGAGATATTAAATTTCCAATAAAGGATATAATAATGACATATACTTGAAAAATGTGGGAAAACACATTTATCTACAAGTACTGATTACAAGATTATTTTGTAAGAACTTCATTTAGTCCCAAAAATGAGCCTAAAACGTGAAAAACTGCCCACATTGCAGAGAATTCAAATTATAACGTTCCATACATGGGAAAAGTTTGCGAGGAATTGAGAGAATCGTTAAAAAACCTTTTAGTACCGTTCTCTGTGTAATTAAAAGTTTAAAACAACTGGTAATGTGAAAAAAATTGCATAGATCAGGTCGTTCGAATATTTTAAATCCATGCGAAGAACGAGAACTCATAAAGGAAATGCGACAGGATCCGAAAATAGGTGCACAAACTTTAATGAATCATATTGCAAAATCAACCCAAAGGACTGTTTGTGCTGAAACAGTACGAAAAATTATAAGAAATTCTGATTACTATGGAAGATAAGCACGAAAAGCCTTATGGCTCATTTGTGGGCGATGCTTTTATTTTAATGCACGAAAATACTCGTCAACACGTGGCAAGAATAGTTCCAGAATACCTTCGAAACCGGCAGATAACTACTATGGTGTGGCCTCCTCTTAGTCCAGATCTGAATCCCATTGAACACGTTTGAAGTGAGCTTAAAAGGCAAATTAGAAACCGAATTCTCTCTCCCGCAGCTATCAGAGCGTTCAAGATAGCACTAATACGGCGATGGGAAGCAATGCCCCAAGAAGTAATCTAAAAAGTTATAAAGGATATGAGTAATTGAGTGCCAATTGTAATAGGTGCAAGGTATAGAATACGCCTTATTAAAAGTACCCCGCTAACTTAAAATTTGTCTATTTTTTTTGTTTATTGTATCGGATTTACTGACTCTACTGCTTTTGTTCAGTATTTTACTTTTTAGGTTAGTGTGAATATAGCCTTAAAATATTTTTAGCGTTTGTCTTATTAAAACCATTCTAATGAAGTTTAATTTAGTTGAAAAGAGATATAACTTTTAGAGCATCAAATGAAAGGGAATAGTTAGTTATTCGAATTTTTTGCCCGCCAGTGTATATAGATAGATAGATAATTCAAAATACTTTCTACTTTAATTAATTATTTAATATTTATTTTACTAGAAAGAAATCCAGAATTCGCGTTGTATACTACTCAGGATTAGGAAATTCAAAGTTTAGTTTCTCAAACTAACGTTCCAGGACTAAGTTTGTCCTTACATCAGTCAGAAATTTAAATATCACAATAATATTTTACAGAACCAAATTACTTACAATAAAGGTAGTTAATTCAAGAAAATGGATAAGGTGAAAATAAAATTTTTATAAACTAAAAACGACACAATAAATAAACGGCTATGCTACGAACAGTTACTATGGTCTAATACAATTAAAATAAAAACAAAAAATAGAATAAATTAATCTAAAACTAGAAAAACATTAAAATAATCTATTAGAATTGTTTTCACCACCTTTGATAATTAATCTAGGATTGGCTCGTTTGTATAAGTAGATAAACGGACATGTGATAACCCGTAATTCAATGCTACTAAATAAAACATTCGGGTCAGGATTAGACATTGACCTATTTTGTGCCTGCGAGGATTAATAACTATTTATCGCTAGATACAAACTTTAGCTGATTATCTAGCGAAAATTTCAGAGCCTTAATTAACATTTTTTACCTTTGCGTTGATGAAATATATATTTTCAGTTACAGATTGAAATCCGTTGTCCGTTAACCTATGTTTTGATATAATTTAGAATACTTTTACGTGAACACACGAACACGTAATTAATTATTTTTGTATAACAAGGCAGTCAATTATTTAAAGATTTTCTTTATTAATGTTGCTGCATCTTTACATAATTAACTTGCCATTCTAGTCGTTTTTCCGCATTATTTATATTTATTTTACGAATTATCGAAGGAAAGTCGATTTCAGCTTGCTTTGAAACTGTATAAATTCAAGGCACATTTTCGGATTAATCATTTCTAAACTTTCAGACTGGAAGGTCTAGAATACGATTGTTGAAAACCGCTCTTTAAGCAATCCCCTTGCAACATATCCGAAACGTAATGTTTAATTTATGAATTGAATTAATTATTACCGAAATTATTTAGTGTATGATATCCGTAAGGCGTTAACTGAGAATATATATTAAAATTCAAGGCTCCTAATTATTAGTATTCAATTGTTAAAAGCATAAAAAAATCATTAATTGACTGTTGATAAAGGTCGATCTGCCTCTTCTGACTGTTTATGTAAAAATAGTATTTATATTTGACCAAAAATCAAGAGCTATTTGTTTAAGAATTAGCCTTACCTTCGAACAATGCCTTTCCAAAAAGGACGATTTCGGCCACGAAGCCGGGAACACACTTTTCCTAGCGATCAAAGGGGCGCAAGATACCGTTAACTTTTGGTCAAGTTCTACAGGACAATTTCCTTTTAGAAGTTGTCGGAACTGTTAATACCACACTCCACATACCTTAATAAAGCGCTAATAACTAAATAACTGACACTACCGTTCTTAATATAGTCAAATGCTAAAAACAATTTTAAACAAATTATCATTTTGTGTAAATGGACGGGTGCGGCCATTTTGTTATCAGTTATCAATAGTAGAATATAGTAACCATCGGTCACGTCCAAATTACTACGAGCTCTGTTGGGAATAATGAATACTACGTAAAGTACACTTTCGCTCAGATAAGGTTCTGAACATAGCAAAATTAAATTTGAACATGAACGTAGGATAAAATAATTTTATATTCAACAAATATTTATTATTGGTTTTATAAATTGTAAATATAACCCATATAAATTTGTACATAATTTCTGACATGCATTTCGTTAAAAATATCGATATTTGCTTAGTAAATAGATAATATTTAAAACTGTACTGTGTTAATTATTACAAAAGGGTTAGCTAAAGTACTTCAACTAATATTAAAACCAATTTGCATAGATATATGGAAAAACAGTATAAATCACATTATTAAGAACATTTAATTCAAACAATCTGATCAGAATAGAATACTTGCAATAATATTCATAATTAAGAATCAATATTCAACGAAATATATAGTGAAAACTGAGTTGTAGCTTTACTAATGAATTCACAAAATTCCCTCCTTTCAAATCCAAACTTATCCTATTCAATAACACTCTCGTACATGCCCCTATCCTGTTTTATTTAATTAATTAATTAGTTTTAGCTAAACTGCTTAATAAATCCATTCCAAATGCTTTGGACTTGTGAGTATTACCTACGTTACAAAATGACGCAACCGAGCAAAGACTTGTGAACATCACATGATACGTTTAACGTATACACT
Organism: Phrixothrix hirtus; assembly: GCA_024586415.1. NCBI lineage: Eukaryota > Metazoa > Arthropoda > Insecta > Coleoptera > Phengodidae > Phrixothrix > Phrixothrix hirtus. Next base: position 482 of record JAHWXV011057105.1, on the reverse strand, counting down.
ACTTGCTGTCTCAACCCTTGGACCTACTCTCTTTCTGATAACTACCTGAGGCTTTGTACACAGACTTAGTATCATCAAGAGTGGGATTGAATGTTCTAATACAAAAATTTCGGTAAGCATTTAACAAGTAATTGAAAGCATTAGGTAATCACTAGCATTAAATTACATCTAAAATTTGTATTCTCAATTTGGCAATGTTACTTGGTCCTCACTTGATCGTGTGTCTATAAAATTGGTCCTCAGGTGTTGCTAAAGACGAATTTTACATATGCCATGGCTAACTTTATATTCTATATTGTATTAACCTCACTTTGTCACAATATACACGCATAGTGTTTTATAAAATCTTAATAATTTCCCAACATTTTTTGGGTGTATATTAAATTTTTGTATTACATTAATTAAACGTGCAATAAATCCACTGTAGAATTCCTAATATAATGCAGTCCTCACAAGCTATTGTGTATGTGCGGTCCTCACTT